>JAUBNQ010000017.1:5094848-5108555 GCA_032353495.1 Ctenopoma kingsleyae | reverse complement strand
TTAAAGACTAATGGTTATTAATTACTTACACTAAGTATATATTAGTGATTCCTAAAATAATTTTTACTTTTTTCATGAATCATGAAAGGTAAGATTAATGCACATGGCTAATTGGTGATAACAACACTAAAATGTTCAATTTTAGACACAGTCTCTTGACACACATGGGTTTGTCTTATTCTATCATGCTCAAAATGATCAGAAAAGATTGACAGATATTTACAGTGAATTAAGAGACTGTCAAAATAAACTCCTAAGGTTTATTTCTATTGACGTACCAGGGAACTACAAACATACATTAACTGCGTCAGTGAACAATGTGTGACAGTCACGTTTAAATCAATATGTGTCAGCCGCCATTAAGATGCTAATTTTCGCATAAAGATTTTTTATTTAACAGCTTCATTGCCCAACATAAAGAAAACCTGATCTGTCATATAATCAAATTAGTTGCGATGGAACTTAATGTGTAAAGTTACACCCAGTTAGGGTTATTTATATAAGTATATGATTACAATGAACTATCTCACTATATCTTCTGAGTGACCTCAGTGGAACATGGTGCCAAACAAGCTCACAAAAAAAAAACAAAATTTTAATCTTTTAATTTAATTCTATTTCACCTGTATACAAACTGTGCAAGTTTGTCACTATTGCTCGGGTCTGTGCAAATTAGCCCAGCACCACGTTTCAATATTAAATCATACAACAACGTCAGCTTCGGCACTAGGGGGCAGAAAAGCTCCACAAGTGGAGATGATGGCGCGCAGAGGGGCTGAGAACTGCAGCAGGACACGTTTCCTGCTGGCTTATCTGGAGATGGTTTGGAGGACTGAGTTTTACATGTTCTCAGTTGTTTTATTGTTTGTTGTGTTTTTATTAGATTAATTGTGAAGATTTGTCGAAGTGCCGCAGCTTGAGCCACGGTTAAATACTTGTTAAATCGATCATGTGCCTGATTTAAGTGAGATCTTGAATATTAGTGCAGTGGGTCGCGTGTTTACCATCACAAAACGCAACGTCATATCCATATATGATGTTAGTTTATGTTAATATTAAAAAGTGAGGTCACATTTGCGCACATGTAATTGCACAATGTCTGTTTTGTCGGAGGCTGATGTGCTTGCTGCTTGTAGGAGAAAGGTAGAGTGGTGATGGAGTTTTCCCACTGGAGTGTTTTATTTTAGGTCCACATGACCACATTCTCTCTCCCTCCCACTGTCGTTCATGCCAGAGTCCCAGGTCTGAATCTTGACTCGCTTTCAGGTTTGCCATTTGTTCAAGGAGATGTGAGGTTGAGAAGCCAAAGTGCACGCTCCTTGTAGGCCCTTCTCCAGTTGTGGCTGAGCAGACAGGGAACTTTGCGGGGTTTTTTTTGGATCGACGTCTTCCCATCTGCTTGCCCATCTGAAGAGGTGCAGATCCTAACTTTCACAGTGCAACTTAAGGAGGAAGCATGAGAGCGAGTTCGTGCGTGTGTAGCGGAGAAAGGGGATGAGCGGGGACTGACTGGAGCACATGTGATGAATATTTGTAACCGCAGGAGCAGCTGGAGGCTTCAGTGGTGATATTCCAAGTGCGCATTTAAGCACAGCATATGAGAAATAATCAATCAATCAGCTGCTTCAACAGATCCACGGTTGGGGTTATTGTATTGTGTAGTTCATGTACCTGAAACGAAACTTGTGTTTTTTGCCTTGAATCGTTCATGTGAAAGCAGTTTACGTCATCAACACAACATCTGATCAAAGAGTGGATATTTCCAATTTCACTCGTAACTAACACAGCTGTTGCTAAGAATCGATACTTCACACAAATCACAATGAAAAGTTTCGGTTTGCCTGTTTTTTTATTTCTCATTTAATAAAATATCCCAGCGCATCTGCCTTAAAGTGGAATAATGGCTAATATGTGATACCAACTTTATGTTAATGTCGAGCCCCCGTCCTGTTTGCACCTTTTGATGTCGGGCTAGTGTGCAGACATCACGCTAACGCGGGGTGACCGGGGGTTTCTCTCCTGCGACAAAACCCTACAGCTGTCTTCAAATCAATACATGTCAACGAAATATGAATACAAGCGCCAGGACCGCCGCGGCTCCCCTCGACACACGGGAAATGTCCCCTTGAGCTCAAATGAGTGGTTAAATACTGCGCATTACGCAATGGAAATTATAAATCCACCTAACCAGGCAGTAACTGCCTTGTTAGTGGCAGGAATTGTTTATTTCACTGTTATAGTCTCTAAATATGTGATGCGAATGAAACCTGGTGTAACTCACAGTGTGAGAACTGAATTGTTATAGCGTAGATGATTAATTTCTATTTATATCCTGTATGAACACGTGCTTTTATAATCAGCAGCTGCATAGTTCTAACATAATTTAATCAATATTCCATCTATACGTAAACGATTGTGCGCGTCTTGATTTGTGTGCTTCCCTTTTGCACCAACGCAGGAGGAGGGTTGCATCTGTTAGGGTCCAATGTTAGTCTTAATTACTGGCCTTCATGTTCTCCATAGCCCTCAACCGTCTTTAATTAAAACCTTGATTAGGGGGGAGGAGGTCTCGGGCAAGACTATTACCAGATGGGTTTCCAGCAATAATATAAAAGACCTTATCCTCTGCTGCCTGTGTGCCATAAAGCGCAGAGCTCGCTGCTCGTCCATATCAAAGCACAGCGAGCAGAAAGAGGCACTTAATTACGCCGGTAATTACTTGTCTAATTATGGTTAGTTTGTGATTAGATTTAGAAACGTTTCGTAGTCTATACAGAGGCTTTCTATAGCCAGCATGTAGGCTCGACACTGTATAGGCTGAAATGTAGTGTGTATCCACAGCGGGGTGCTGCTGAATAACCGGCCTATGAGAGATGGAGTGAATAAGATCAATAGTAGAGCACTGACCCGAAAATTATCTCTGTTTTTCTCAGAGAAACCCTCAATAATCTATATGTTGAGGGCAAAACAAAGTGTCTCCAGAATAAGTCGCAAACATGTTGTCAAACACAACTGTCACAGCTTTCCTTTCTCGCTTTTGTCCGCATTATATTTCGTACGTTTTTTCTTCTCTCACCCTTCCCTCCAGAGTTTGGCAGGCTTTAGTGAGCTTTTAGTGAGCCCTAGCGAGCTTTCTTAAAAGCAGTGAAGAGGTCAGCTCGTGTCACATTGTAAGGGCGAGCTTTTTTTTCCATGGCCTCTGAGAGCCTCTGGATCCTCATCTAACTCACATTTTCCAATGTGTTGAAAGAATATTTGCATTTGCGAAAAAAGCCAAATCAATAATACATCCTGACATATTCTGCAGAATGGCATATTAACGATTTAAGATTTGCCACGTTATGAATAAATCTTGCCAATGGTCTGAAAGTCATTACGAGTGCGCACAGGCGCGCCGCCGCTTTTATATTCAAGACGGAGAAACTTGCAAATAACAATCATCTCAATTATCCTCAAAATATTTACTCCAGGATAGGATTTGTCATCCAGACACCGAGAAGGGGAGAGGGGAGGAAGGAGTGATTTCTTGCTGCACTATGTGCGTCCATTTTCCAGACGGTTTGTCGTTGTTATTGCCTGATTTACTGTGTGTTGTTTGACATAGCTCAGTTATCTGTGTGAATTCACGTACAGCGCTGTGCCGCTGCATCCATTTATACGTATCACACGGATCTGCGTTGAGTTTGTCACATTTGTTGTTTTATGTTCCGTCTCTGCTCCGACTTGGAGCTATAGGCTCGTTTATAAGGTCCCACTGCTCCTGTGCGCCTTACTGGCGTCACATGCGCATGTGGGCCTGCTCTTTAACGCGCGTTGCATTTGTGCGCTCAAAAACATCAGTGTTATCTGTTCATCATTTAATCTGTCTACCTAAACTGTGTGTAACATGCTGCTACGGCAATATGTGACCAGCGGTGCCGCGGTAATGACCTCTCCTTCCTCAGATGCTCTTTTGCTTGCTCCTCTGCAGCAGGCGCTCCGGCCTCCGCGAACCCTGCACAGAAAAGTGCCAGAGGCCAGGTGATGGTTTTAGTGACATTATGTTTAACTTTTACGCGCACATCCCGCCCCCTCTATCAGGAGGGAAAGGAGCAGGACAGAATGAGACCTGTCACTCGCCATGCTTGTTGAAAGCGAATGAATCCTAAACTGTCTTTTTTTTACAGATGCATACATATCGTCGCCGTTTCCTTCGTGACATCCATCATACTTCAGTGTCCAAAACAATATAAAGCGCTGTTAAAGAGCGTCAGCAGCGCGGTTTATTTGGAGCCCAGCGCTAGCCCTGCCCTGGGGATTATGACTGTAACTACCACACCGTGTGTTGGCTATATCACACGCCATGAATTACACAGAAGAATGCACAACCTCAGCGCGCAATGTTATTCACAAAAATCATTCGGATCACAGCTCGAACACGAATAATGGGGAAACCCACTCAGAGCACAGCGTTTTTAGAGGCTGACAGGTGAGAGGAGTTACATTACATCCGCACACATTAAGGATAAGGTTAGTTTTAGCTGGATCTGAACCCCAGATCTTCACATCTTAACACAGTTAGAAATTCTGTTACATGTCAAACAGGAAACACACGAACAGCTGTTGATTGACTAATAGGAAAATGCGCTCAAACATCTGATCATCAAGAAATATATGGAGACACGTGGAAGACCAGTCTTTATCTTGGATGATAAAGTTGTTTTGCCAAATGAACGCTCTTATCCTCTGAGTGATCTTTTTAAATTTCTGTCTTTTAGCTGTTGCTCAGAAAATGACCTCTCCACAAATTACCGTTGTGACATCCTGAAGTCGGTTTTGCTGTAATTATTTGTTCGTCTAATTACTCGTTGACAGTAGAATCACAAAGTCCAAGGTCGAGTAGCACCAAATCATAAGCGTTATACAGATAAAATCCTCTTTGGTGGTACTGAATCCAGGCCAACACCCTTTAGCTGATGCGTAATTTACCTCACCGTGCGTAATTAACTGCGGCGCCGTCAGACCCCGGTATGTGTAACACTTTATTTTGAACGGTGCAATACGTTTCCATTAAACGTTATTAAAGCGCAGGGAGTGACGAGCTCTCATTTGTCTTGTCAGGACATCTGACAACCTCGTTAGCTCCCATTTTCCCCTGTCAGCTCACAGTGCGACACGGACACTGACTTCAGCCACTCCTGGCAAGTGAGTGATAAATGCGCCTACTCAGCCCTGCGCAAAACAGCAGCATTATTGTTGCCAGCACGAAGCATCAGAATCAATCACGGCCGAGCCTGCGTGGCAGGTGTCAGTCTTACGTTTTTTTTAAATCCAGCACGCTGTCAATCTTTAATCTAATTTAAAGGGTCATAGATTTGGGGCATAATATCCCCTCGTTTCTACTTTCTCTCTCCAGTCTAACTCGGCGGACTGACCATGTGCAGCACCGCCGTTACAGCCGCATTTAGCGCTGCGCACAGGCCTCACTACCACATTAGAGGTGTCGCAAATGGGATTGTTATGAATATTTGTGAGTAAATGGAGGAGCTTGTTATTTTGTAAAAAAAAAAAAAAAAAAAAAAAAAAAAGGGGGTGGGGGGAGAACACTTAATGGCATGGGATCTTTCCGCTCGCTGCACTTTCAGATGCAATTGTAGATCGAAGTCAGACTTGTCACGTTGAGCCACAGTGAATTCCTAACATCCAGGACGTGCCTGTCTACTCCGGACAAATTGCATCCAATCACCCCGGGGGAATTCGGCTAATGTCTCGATCCAGGGCCGGGGAGCATGGAGAGAAAACAAATCAAACTCTGCACACAGAGCGCGTAGGGCTTATTAAAACATTTCACACTGGGGGAGAGAGAAAAAGAGAGAAGAGGAGTGCACATGTGCGCGTGTACTGTGTGTGGGGGT
Organism: Ctenopoma kingsleyae; assembly: GCA_032353495.1. Classification (NCBI taxonomy): domain Eukaryota; kingdom Metazoa; phylum Chordata; class Actinopteri; order Anabantiformes; family Anabantidae; genus Ctenopoma; species Ctenopoma kingsleyae. The sequence goes on along the minus strand of JAUBNQ010000017.1, from coordinate 5,102,661 downwards.
AATTAGGCTATATTAAGTGTGGACACTGTATTTTAAATTGAAAATATCAGATGACTAATATCAACATCTCTGCACACTATATGCCTGCTGTCTGAGTGGCAGAGTCAGCAGGAGCAGGCCTGGCAGTTTCACCCCCTCCATGCCAGATCAACTTCCAGTGTGACTAACTTTAACTTTAACATTTCTTTACAACTTTGACACTAACATGTGTCTATCAAGTTATCTGACTCGAAAAAACTTAATGACTTTCTGCATTTCATTAAAAGAAAAGTTTTAATCAAATGTAGGGCCTATTTCACAGGCACAACAAACTTCAAGTTCAGAAAGAACTTACCTCCTCGTCTTCATTGCAATTAATCCTAATTTAGATGGATGAAATGCCCCCTTTGAACGCAGCATCAACTCTGCGTGCACCCTCTGCTTTCTGGTAACGTGCTCGGTCCCCTGGACATTTTTCTCTGTCTGCTGCAGCGGCAGTAAACAATAAGCTCATGAGGCGTAGGCTATGGCAGCATAATGTTCTGCATGGCTAGAGAGGGGAGGTCGATCATTACACAATTTGTTTTAAATTTGATCAGTCAGAGCCAGCAAGAAATTGGCAAGGGGTTGGAATTTTCCTGGAAAGCTCTCGCAGGGCTCCTTTACTTTAAGGACATTCACCACATCCTTTTTATATACGTTGTCCATACAGGCCTGTTTACATTAACACAAACACGTGACTTTTATTGAAAAGTGTGTTGTTCCCACACGTGCATTAGCAGAGAAGATTGGGATTACATGCAGATGCATTCAAATATTTATTGTCGTCAGTGTTTGAGTTGCAAAATAGTTTCCATACTTGTATAAAAAAATAAAACTGTCAGTGTGATTTAGTGTGTTCAGAGAGAGAGAGAGACACTGTGTGTGTGTGTGTGTGTGTGTGTGTGTGTGTGTGTGTGTGTGTGAGGGAGACTGAAGGAGAGAGAGGGAGAGAGGGGTGGCGTTGTGCAGCAGCGTGGTGACGGCAGAGGGAAAACCGGCTGGACAGATTTGCGTTTACGCCTGATCTGCTTCTGAAGAGCGGGGCTGTGTGGGAAGGGAAAGGGAGCACCTGGCTCGACCGCTGTATCCCATCTCGTTTTATTGACAGCCTGATAAGCAGGGACCAAGCCGTGCGGTTTCCAGCGCGGATGTCGAGCACCCTGCTGCGTTGCACAGTATCAAGGCCTCTTAATGGCTGTTCCTCCAAATAATGGCCCAAACACACCCAGTCCTGACTGGCCCGTACCTGCGCTGCCCCGGTCTCTTCCTGAGAGACAAGCGGCGGCGCGGTTGCCCATTTACTCACCGTCTTGTTCAAATTGACACAAACATCAGAGGTTGTGAAACAGGGCTCGGGGCTTTTAGTCTGCCTCAGTAAAAGGGAAGCTGGAGTCCCATTAAGAGTGACAGAGGGCGACTTTATAGGGCTGTAGAAATAAAAACGTTTTAGAGCAGGGTAAAAGAATGAATTGTCTACAAATATAATTCATCTTTATGATAACATTTTTCAGGCCTTGAAACAGAACTGTGCCATAATGTGCTGTAATACCAGCGCCCTGGAGATTAGTCTGAGCCGAAAGACCAAATACATCATGAGGAAAAGTGAGACGGACAGTTCCAGAGCTCCTCGGCTGCACCTGTTCTGATTTCACCTGTTGCACTTTGAGCGCGCTCGGACAACAGAAACAACCATGGACCTGTTTATGTCTCACAGTCGCTCTAAACTGTCTTAGCAGTTGTTAAAAGCAGCAAACGTGAAGGAGCAACGTTTTCAAAAGCCACTGAAATTTAAGTTTTTATCATTTTAAAGTTGTACAAACAGTAACTTGGAAAGAACTTTTTTTCATTCTAAGACTTTTAAGAGACTCATAAAGGAGAAACTCTAAGAATCTTTTTCTTAAAATCTCAGGAAACGCTCGGAACAGGTTTCTTAATAACCCATCCTTCATGCAGCAGCTTTGCCTCCTCTAAATAAAAGTAATCACCCCGCCGATGTGCTCTTGAGCAAGTCGTTGAGTCCCTGCTGCGTTGAGACCCTCTTATGTATAAAAATATAAAGAAAGAAACTAACTAATGAGACTGATTCATTGTTCGCCTGTGGAAATTTGAGACCGTTTGGGAGAATAAGACTCAAAGTAGGATAAAATAAAAATGAGTCAGAATGAAGTAAAATAAAATTAAAGTGTGAACAGTGGACGTGCAGAGGGAGGTGGTAGCTGTCAGTGGGACAGTAAACATGCCGGTGGGCTCCACATGTAGGCTACCTCTGTGCACTTCCCCGTTCTGTGCTCTGTGGCCTGTCCAAAGGTATGACGTCGAGCCGTCGCTCCAGCCAATCACTGCCAACTGGAGGCTGATGCTGAAGGGAAAGTTGCTGGTAAGAGCCGCAGATTTTTTTCCCCTCTCACTCTCATTGATATTTCAACTCCAGGACGGATCCAAAGGTAGATAGATTTTAATCGGGACCTATACGTTTCTGTCGCCGTGACACGGAGGAAAAGCGAATTTACACGTACAGGATACCGATCACACAGACCTGCTGCCTTTCAACCAAGTGACGGTGAGTTTGGATTTACAGTGTTCACAGGATTTCAGGTTTTTAGAGCCCCGATATTCTGGAGATTTGCTTTCTGAGACTATTTAAACTCTGCGAAGTGCGCACGTCCTCGCACATCTCTAAAGTTTAAGAAGTTCGGGGAAAATTGAAACCGGACGGCTCAGTGCGCATGCTGATTTGGAGAAATCGGGTAAAATTATTGGTTAAGTGCACGTTGCGCGGTGTAGTCTGCAGGAGGTGTACACCCGGAAAAAGTTGAGCACAACAAGCTGACTTCGTTGTTGTCATCTATCACACACACACACACACACACACGCGCGCACACATGTAATTAGCGATCTTCACAGAGGGATCGAGCGCACGTCAGTCTTTAAAAAAGCGGCGAAATTAAAGGCTTCGACCTGTACAGTAAATTGAAAAGTGTCTGGGATCTATTCGGCTCTTCTCGGTCCATCAGCGCGGTGGAAATGACGCTGGCCACACGCGGAGTTTGTCGCTTTTATTGGCTGTAGTTTTGAGGCCGAGCTGCGCGTCTTTCTTGACGGTTCTCTCCAAGTGATTTCTTTTTTTTTTTTTTAAATAAACTAATTATTATTTTAGCTTAAATATTAAGTCCAAGAAGTTGTTGGCAATATTGTAAAATGTTCTTAAGTTTTGACAGCAACTAATAAGGATGGATGGGGAATGACGTGCGCCTTGGGGCTGTTCAGGTTGATTTGGTCTGTAAAAAGGTCTGGGCCTGGTGTTTCTACTTAGGCTTTTATGTTTTTATATATTTTGTGTTTTAGTTCCATCTACATATTTCTCACTCCCCATCGAGACTGTCACACTCAGTCTCTGGTGTGGGCCCAGTGTTTCTTCCTGTCACGCTGGCCGAGCAGCGCTGTGACACCATTAGCCCCGGTGTTTATACCAGCCTTCAGCCTTTTGCCAGGAGAGGGCTTCTGTGGGCTGTAAACACCTAACTGTGGGTTACACAAGAAATCCGCGATCCCACTACAAACGACGAGGAAGATCGTGCACCATGAAAGTTAAACTACTTAAATTAAAAACTGAATTTGCATGAACGTTTTTTTAATCTCTCAACACATCCTGCACTGGAGCAGCACTGCGCACTTTAATCCAAATGAAAATACAGTGTTTTTAGTGATTTACTTTGATGGAACATGTTTTAAAAAGCAGATGGTTTGTGTTTGTTTGGCCTTTTACACCAAGCAGAATAAACACAATCTGCACACGCTCCCTCCTGAAGAAGCAGCGTGGATTCATCAACGCCATGATGGAGTAATGTTGCCTTATATTTACTTAATGTTCTGAGAAATGGGTGGACATTAACATGGCTTCTGTTTCTGGAGCACGCTTTAAATTTAATAGATTAATTAAATATCTGCGCAAAAGTTGAACAAGCGTGTGATTGTTTAATTATTGCTGATTAAAAACAGAATCGCATGTTGTACAAATGCAAATAATCTATGCAAATAGAGCAGAGTGTTTAGAGTGAATAAATCTGACAGACCGAGGCTGTTTGATGAAGTGACGGGTCATCTGAAGAGGACTGAAGCTTGCTTATAAAGTCAGGTCGACATTTGTGGTGATGTTTGTGACGACGAAATGAACAGCAGCAGCAAATAATAATAATAATAATAATAACTGTAGTTTAATTTAAATGTACATATTTAAAAAATATAATTATGACAGTGATGTTTTTGCCTTAAATGTATTTGTTATTATTATTATTATTATTGAATGTGTTTATTTGCAATAATAAAATATTTCCACTAAAATATTAATCATGTAAATTATGTTTTAGGTAATGATAGGCAGCAGCCATACGTGCACAAAAAAATTATCCCTTAATAAATATAAAACAAGGGGCTAAAGGTCAATTTACCCTTTTAAAATCTACCTGAATGAGCCACCTTTATGTTTATTATACACAGTCTTGTAACAGTATCTTAACATTTTCTGTTTGACCTCATCACGTCCTGAAAAATAAAACGTCAGTAAACTTTGACCTCCAGTAGAGGGGAGGTGGGGCGTGTGGGGGGGAATGCAGATTATTTTTTAAATTTTTTTTTTAAAGTTATTTAAAAATTTTTAGGAAAAGCTAAATTAATAAAGAAAATCTGTTTCCACTTGTTTTCCACCTGATGAATTCAGCGCGTAAAGTGAAACTGTGTCATCTCAAATCAAAGCCATACATTTCTTGGGCATCTCCTCTCCCTGTCAAAAAACAATACCACTGTTTTGTTTTTCACTGCAGAGCTCTCCCCTTATGTTTTTTTCTTTTCTTTCTGCCTTCTGTCTTTTTTTTTTTTTTTGTATTTAAAAGTTTCTAGAGAGCTACAAATACCACATTGCCCCAGGGGAAAATAACGACCAGATTAGGCTTTCTTTTCAAGGCCTGCGACATTAGTTGCTGCTAATCCGAATTGGGCTAATTGCTTTCCCAACATCAGCCTATCCCATTTTTTTTAAAACAAGTCTACAGCAGATCGCATTATTAAACAAAAAAAAATATACATGTAGGAAATATATTATTTCATCAGGCGTCGTGGCACTTAACTGCTGATAACGATATGAGTCTGCTTGGCACGCAAGTGAAGGCTGAGAAAAAAACAGAGATCTCTCGAGAGTGGAGACAACGAATTAGCTGTTGGAGCGGATTTACAGCTTAACCAAAGAAATCAATAACCTACTGGAGGTATTGTTTCCAAAGAAAACTACTTGACACACTCATCGGGGAATCTGTCTTTCAGCATAGTGGTGGGAAATTTTGACAGCTGCAGTCTGGAACAAGTGAAAGGCAAATAAGATTTGCAATACAAAGGTAGTTTATAAATCCAAGAAATGAGTAGTTTAAATATAAGACAGAGTTTCTCAGTATTTTAATATTTGGATAAGACGTTACAATTTATTTTCTTTTGTAGTATCTGATTACTTGATTTTAACTTGTGTGTTAAAATAAATCATTGTAATGATTAACAATTCAATTTCCTATGACTTAAAAACACTGAACTGATGCTACCACAGCTCCCATGCATGCAGCTGCCCAAACCACATGCACTCACCGTGCGTGTCAACACTGCAGAGGTTCAGCCTCATCTTAAGGCTCTGTTGTTCTTCCCTGTGTCTCGAACTGTTTTCAGCATGTTCTCCATTTAAAAAGCTGTTAAATTAAAAGGTAATTTTGCATAATACTGATTGAAAGTTTAACTTCACCTTCAGTGTGTCCAGTCACTCTTCTTCTTCTTCTTCTTCTTTTTTTTTTACAGTCAATCATAACCAACACAGGGGCCCCTCAGAGCACAAACTCCTATCCGGTGGAGGGGGGTGTTTGTGGTCTAATGCATGTCTAATAGGGGGGTCCTTGACGTGAAAATGTTTGGGTACCCCCCCATCCCTTAGCTGATATAAGCTGCGACCATTCACGGTAGGGCTATAAGCTAAGCCACCAGTCTAAGTGAGTAGAAACAATGCAGGAAGGAGAAACAGATGAATGTGCTCGTTTAGTTTACGGGTTGTTTGATGAAGGAGTATTGGCCAAAGTGTTGTTCCTCACCGCGGGACTCTCGGTGACAGTTTGAGTCGGTCCTCTCAGCTCATTATCTCGCCGGCCCACTGAGGGCCCCATTCAAGCAGGGCAGTCCCTCTTTCTCTCCTTCTCTCCCTCTCTCTCTTCCCCCCCTTCCTCCCTCCCTCTCCGTCTCCTCCTCTCACCCTCTCTCTCTCTCTCTCTCTCTGGCAGCGTCGTTTGTCTACTCATTGAACCCATAGACAGGAATGCGATGGTTGTTAGGGAGCCCTCTTTCACCTCCGAAGTGTTTTATTGATGAGCTCTGACTTCTCCTACTTTTTCACATGTCAAAGAAAGTCAAGTGTAGGCCTCCATGACTTCATTTCATGGCCTGCCATCCCCAAAAAAGCTATTTCGCTCCCCTCCCCCTGCTTATGCCTGTCCCTCTCTCTCTCTCTCTCTCTCTCTCTTGGCCCTTTCATGCACCCCCTTTTCTACTTTAGTTTGGCTTCCACATCCACACAACCCTCATTCTCTTCCCTTCGGTTCTCCTCCTTTTAGAGCAAGCGACGGGGCTCCTCAGTGCTGGGACTGGTGCTGCCCAAAGCTCCGGGTGTATGCTCAAACACGGGCGCAGAGGGGTTGCTTTTGGGTGCGTTGAGGTGTGCGTTAATAGCCAGTCATTCAACCAGTGCAGTTTTGTGTGGCCATGGCTACACAGTCATTTGCTTTACTTTATTTACGCGTGCTATTTGCTGTCAGGTCGCAGGAGTGACGTCGCCGTGCCTCGCAAATTTGTCCATAAAAAGCACCCGAGCTTGCCTAAAGGCTGCGCTCTTTACGCATGGTGTTCTTGTTGACAGGAGGGGTAAGGCTATTCAGGGGAAGGTGATACCCAAAAGAATCAACAAAAGCACGTGGTGGACATTTCTGATTGTTTTTAGTGAGGGAGGGAGGGAGGGAGGGCCGCGTCATTTTCAAATGGAAAATACTTTTAAAGCACACATGCTCCCATTTAGCGAAACAATCCAACTATCTTTTCCTCCACCTCAGCTCCACGTTTTATTCTAACAGACGCTTTTAATACTTCACATCTATTTTTTTTTTAAATTTCCTTAGAAATAATACAAAACGATTCTGTTATGCTGATTTATGTCTTAAGGGTTTGCGCTAGTTTAAGGCTTTACACTGCAGAGCAATCTGTGTTTAGTCTGTCAGTAATGAATGCGGAACCATAAAAAGTAGAAATAAACTCAAGGTGACAGCACAATAGTTGGAGATGTATCCTAAACTTTTTTCCGCTGCGTAATTATGCGTCTCTATAACATTAATCGCATCTGTAGAGACTCGGCTGTTTCATAAAGGGCACGCTGCAGCTCTTTGTGATTTTAATTTGGTGTTACGAGCTCCAACATTCACGTGCGCGCTGCTCCACAGCTAGTTTCCGTCTTCACCCCCCTCTCCCTCCCCTCCCTCCCCCCCGCCTTGCAGCACTAGCTAGCTTCAGGTTGGAGCTGAACATGCCTGAGATTCCCTGCGCGGACCCAATTCAGCTTGGAAGAATAGAGCTTTCCGTCCAATGGGCATTTCCGAGGCAGTTGCTCTGCAATAGGGCAATATTCAGCAAGTGAGCGCAGGGTATTTGCATGCGTGGGCTGATTAGTGGGTTGGGAAGACGAGACACACTCTCTCTCTCTCCCTCTCTTTCTCTCTCTCTC
>JAUBNQ010000017.1:5075742-5092014 GCA_032353495.1 Ctenopoma kingsleyae | reverse complement strand
TGTGTGTGTGTGTGTGTGTGTGTGTGTGTGTGAATGGTCCCGGAGGGGGTGGATGCATGCCTCCGGCTCTTTGTATTAATCTGAACTTGTTGGTGTGTTTAGTGGAGAAGCTGTGTGTTTCTAGTCGCGGAGGCCGAGTTTTCGCCCCGGGTTTGAGGTATATGGAGGCAGAGAAGGGGGGGCGCATTGTTGGAGTCTAGCAGGCTTTGTACACCAGCTCTGAGCCCCCTCCTGGTCTGGACTTTTGCAGAGCAGTGAGGCGAGGTACACAACGTGTGTCACTGTACAGTTTCCACGATGGACTCCACAAGAGGAGGGATATCAAGTCTTAAAAAAACCATGGGAGCCTCTTGCAGAGACGATGAGGGCTGAGTTCTTTAGATGAACTAAAAAGAAAACGAGGACCAGCAGCACTGGAGGAAACAGCGCTGTGAAATGGTTCCAGGCGCAGTCTGATTTTATTTTAGGTTTTACAGAGATGTTTCAATAATGTCCCGCGTCAATTCTAATTTATTTGCTTGGCAGCAACACTGAGGTTAATTGTAAATGCAGGGCACAAATGAAGATACAGTAGGTTGAAGTGCATCAGTGTAGCTGTGGCTGTGCTAATGTGTTGTTTTGCTTTGTCCTATAGGGAGACATTAAGTAGTGAAAACGGCAGATGATTGACTAAATTGTTATAGAGTGGACAGTCAACTCTGTTTCCAGGCAAGTTTAATTAAAATACATACATACACTGAGGATGTTAAAATTCATGATGCATCTATAATGTTTAAGCAACAGATCCGCAACAACAACAAAAAAAAATATATATATATAATGAAATAAAATCAAGAAAACGAGTTAAGAAACTTTATTTATTTTAAAGAAATGTTGCAAATAATTTTACAGCAAAAGAAAAAAAAAAACACCATCTGTACACCAGGTTTATGATTTGATGCTAACCAGCTTTGTTATTTCCTTGTGACGCTTAGAATACCACAACCAAGCCACGTGGGAGTCTGGCGTAGCCTCAATGATGCAGAACAGTAAGTTGACTTTAATATATGTTCTTTTTACATTTTGTTTTATTACAACCGCAGGGTTTAATGTGGTTGCATGGAAGCAGCACCCACTGACATTATGCACTTTGGTTGTTATAGCGCAGTAACTTTAAAAAGAACATTTTAAAGGAGTTTTCTTTTTTTATTTTTTTTTAAAGGAAATGTATGTGCAGCCATAAATTTGCATGACTTAGAGGTGCAGGGGCGAAATATTCTCAGTTATTTGGTGGTCGTTTCACTGCTGTTAATTCATCTTATTTATTTATTTTTTTCTACAGTGATAGGTAGACAAGTTATTATTGAACAAGTTAATCACGCGTCGTCCTGCTCCACAGAGGAGAGAGGGGGGGGAGAGAACAGAGGGGGTTGGGTTGAGAGGGAGATTTTTGTTTCTGCTTGAGTTGGTATTAAATAATTGCACAGCCGTCTGCATTAGCGTTAGAGCTGGCTGCCAGGCTGCATACAAGATTAGCTGCGTAGAGAAGAGCCCTGCATGAAACATGAGGAATAGCAATAATGCCTTATGTAGATTAGTCCATATTCTTCACGGGCAGACAGCATGAACTAGAAAGAAAATGTTCGCATTATAACCGCAGGCCTCACAGTTAGGTGCAGGCTGAACTCACAGCGGAAGACAAATATTAACAACCATATTGTCGTGGGTGCCAATCAAAAACATGGTAGATGAAGTTGCTTATAGGCCTGTGTGTGTAAAGTGGCCCATGAGTTGAATATTTGTCTTATTCCTGGTGTGTGTGTGTGTTGAAACAAAAAAGGATAAACATGACACGTTTTCTCTCTTGCTGCTGGACAAGAGGTGTATGACATCTGTGATGAAGGTGTGTGGAATAATTTTATTATATTATTCTCCATATACCTTGATGACGTGTCTGTGCTGTAACCTGTGCGCATTAATCCAAATATGTTTGAATTCAATGTTGGACCACATGACAGCCGGATTGTTTGCTGTGCGGAGGTGTGACTCACATGAAAACACGCATAAAGTGGCCTGTGATGAAAATGTTTTTACAGGCTGGAGTCTTATTTTCTAGGCCACAGCGCTGATATTTTTTTTTTTTTTAAATAATTATTTTTTTTTGCCTGCCAAGTGTCTATTATAGAGATGATGGAGCTTTATTAAAGCATGTGTACAATACCCTGTACTCCTGCTTTGCTGCCGATTGATGTTAATGGGATGCTCCCCTGGCTTGGCGTGTGATGTCTGGTGCGAATTGCCGAGGAGATATCATTGGGCTCGGCCCTTTGGGTTGTCTAAAGGTCGCGACGGCCTCGGCGGCTTTTGTGCTAATAACTCCTGGGTGTATATAGTGGGGAGCGTCCAAATTGACACCATATGTTTTCCTATTAGTCGACTTGCAATAGAATACAAGGCGCATAATCAGCGCCAGCGGGCGAGATCGACTCTGGGCACTTGAGGGAATTGTGTCATGATTAAGACTTAACCTTAGGAGAGTTTGATTTTTATGTGATGTCCTTATCTGACGGTTTTATCGATCCGGAGGATTTATATGGCGGTTATAAATCAGAGGTGATGGAGCAGCCCTGGAGAACCCGCGGAGCAGGGCTGCTTAATGCGTGTAGGCCAATTTCATCGTAAGACGTCTATTAATTCCACTTAATCCTGGAATTACCAAAGAGCAGGAGGGATGATAATGGATTTACTATCAGTCAGATCCACGCTGAAAGATTATTACACATAGCGGCCAAAAGGGATGTGTTACCCAGTTAAACAGGTTTATTCCAGTCAGGTATAAACAGGCCCTTTAGATCGTTTGTATAAAATAAAATCTGCGGTTTAAAGCAGAGTCCTGTGATATATTTCAGAGTAAAGACGCCTACCGATAGCACACAACAGGACTGCAGTGGCTGTGAGCATTTGTTGTCAAATACAAACAAGGGGGGGAAAAAACTGCATGTCACTTTTAATATGTTAAGAATCCAGGCGCGCCCTCGTTTCTGTGACCGCGCGTAGCCCCTGGCCACCTTAAAACGAAGTCTCCCTCGGAGGGTAAACGAGTAGCGTCCAATTTTGTCTGAGTGATATCCAAATGCAGACAGAAAGGGTCGTTTTATCATGCTACTATTTGTCGTGACGATGCGATTTTCAAAAGCAGAGCGGTGTCATAAAGTGACATGCCTGCCACAAGTGCTCCAACTGATCTTTTCAATTAGCCTCCCATGCATGATCCGAGGCGACTTCCGCCTATTTCCAGAAATTAAGCTCAAACTTGACGTGCAGCTAGCTTTATTTTAAAGACAAATGTCAGGCAGGCTCATCATATTTTCCCCCTCTTCTATATTTGGAGCTTATTTATTGGTAAGGAGCCTCTGCTCCCGGAGTCAATGTACCGGGCGGCAGCGCAGGGGAAGGGAGCGGAGAAACAGAGAGCAGCTCAGGCACTCCGGGGAGTCAGCTCTCCCATTTGGCTTCAGGTTTGCGGGCTTATTCTATGCTTTAAGAAAGATGCCATAGAACAATTTAGGGATAATTTACAAAAAGCATTATTTTTAAGACAATAACCAGTCATAAAAATATCTGTTTTAGAGTTCGAGTCCTGCGTGTTGCCTGTGGTATTCATGCGTAATTATCGCGTGTTTTGGATGACTACCACAGGAAGGATTTCTCCATTTAACGCCAGTTTCCAAAAAGCGTTGTTTTTGAACGAAAGCTGATTTAACACAGTGTTTCAGCTCTGGTGTTTTGATGAGATTGTCGGTGTTGCTGGTTGTTATTGTGACAGCAGTTTAGAAGTGAGGTGCTGGTTCTCGGTGGTGCGCAGCTGCACATGAGAGGATGGAGAACGGTGCGAATGTTTTAATGCCGAAGTTTTCCGGTTTGATTAAAGGTTGGTTGAGTTTCCTCCGGACAGATGGCCGATTGACTTTATTTATTAACAGGGAAAAAAAAACACATAATGAGGTTTTTTTGGTTCAGTTAACGTGATGCTGTCGTCCTTTAATCCATGTTTTGAATATGTGTTGCTCAATAACTGCGCAATGCTTGTGCTCAGATTGAACTGTGCCGCGCGTTTCATTTAAAACATTGTTTCATCATTGCGATTTAAGACACTTTTTTTTACAACCATATTATTGTTAATGTTTTAAATCGACTGCTACAAACCTTCTGTACCTCTGTATGCTGTCTTCATGTTTCATCTTTAAACTCGGTTATTCTGAAAAACTTAAACCATTCTCCTCATCACTAAATTCAAATGATTTCTGCTTGGTCACATATGTTTTAATCGATCTCGTTATGTGATGTGGTGACTACGATGCTTTTGTTTCCATGTAGGTCACAGTGGCGTAAACCAGCTTGGTGGTGTGTTTGTTAATGGTAGACCGCTGCCGGATTCCACCAGGCAGAAAATAGTTGAACTTGCTCACAGTGGTGCTCGACCCTGCGACATCTCCAGGATACTGCAGGTGACAATCACGCTCCCCTTTTTGTGCAGAAAACAGGTTTATACAGACTTTGTTTTCAATGCATTCAAACTACGTTTTAAAATAAAATCTTTATGCAAAATGTGGAATTCATAACGGTAGGATTTTCATATTAAATCTAAATTTCCTGTTGAGTAAATGTTGCATTTTATGACTGTGTAAGTCAGTGAAATGACCTATTTAGTTACATCATTCCGGTCACTGGAAAAGCATTAAGGCCGATAAAAAGTACACTTATCTGGCTGCTATTATAAAGAATAAAGCTATTGTAAAAAATGCCTAATATACCATTCAAGGCATATTTCTTGTGTTTATAGACTCATGATGAAGTTCAAGTGCTGGACAGTGAAAAGGTGATAATTATTTGACGCCTTCTTAGAAATTCAGTACATAGTCGTAAATAATGTATGTGAATTGTGTCTTTTGTTTTCCATCCAGGTGTCCAACGGCTGCGTCAGCAAGATCCTGGGCAGATATTATGAAACTGGCTCCATAAGACCGAGAGCAATAGGCGGCAGTAAGCCCAGGGTCGCCACTCCAGAGGTGGTCGCGAAAATCGCGCAGTACAAGCGGGAGTGTCCGTCTATCTTCGCTTGGGAGATCCGTGACAGACTTCTGTCGGAGGGGATCTGCACTAACGACAATATACCCAGTGTAAGTGTATTGACTGTAAGTTATGTGCATGATTTAATTTGCCACATGATATGATTTATTTTTCTCATGCAGTGGAGGAAAAGGAGATGAGCATCCAACCATTCAGAATTATTAAATACAGTGCGTTTCAAAGTGTGGGGGCGCGCGTAGCTTCATATGTGATCACCCAAACATACGCTCAGATGAGCTCGTTACGCATTTGCGCGCCGTGCAGGAGAATCCTCTTGTGCAGATTTACCTTGGATTGTGAGGTGTATGTGTGCGCGCTGCGGTGAACCCGCTGCACAGAAGCGCACGGCGCTCCGTCTGATACTGATTCTTACTTTTATCATATGTAATTTGTCATTCAGGTGTCATCGATAAACAGAGTCCTCCGCAACCTGGCTAGTGAAAAGCAACAGATGGGCGCAGATGGCATGTATGACAAGCTGAGAATGCTCAACGGTCAGACAGGAACTTGGGGGACCCGGCCCGGCTGGTACCCCGGAACATCAGTGCCAGGGCAGCCCAACCAAGGTGAGCCTCATCATCACGCAGTGGCAATAAAGACACCTTGACACATACACGGTTGTAAAGTATCAAAATAGGATAGAAGCAGGTGGTCTTGGTCTGATTTGGGTTTTCAAACTTTACTGACTGTAGGTAGGCTCATTAGGATTAATGTGAACTCCACAGAAGTCACCGTGAATAGTCATGTAGAAATATGGATAATTTTACAGCTTACTTTTTCCAGTGGTTCCTGTCCATAGCTCTGTTTGCAGGAAGGTAACGTATCGGCATGCTTTGATGCCCCGAACAAGACCCCCAATTAAGACTAGTCGATTAGTGGAAGCCACAGGCCATGCATGCAGTCTGAATGCCTCCACTGTCCCAAACATGGATGTGCGTGACAGCGGCTTGTCCTTTCAGCAGAGGTGTCCATCCAACAGCCTGCATTTTCCTCCTCTCCTGATGGGTAGGCAGAGCCATGGAGCTGTGTGCGGGGATATTAGTACAAAGGAATGTTTTTCTTCACACGCAATGATTGGTTATGGGAACGCTCCGCACTATGTGTAATTGCTCATTAGAGAGGGCTTTGTCTCTCATTATGGCAACATGCAGGAGTGTGGAGATGGTAAGACTGCTGTGGAAATGTTCCACTTCAGAGGTTTTTCCTGTCATCTGCTCAGGCCAAACAGCGAGCAGATTTAACACCACCTCTTACATTTGCTTTGCTCCTTTAACATTCATTCATCAAAGAAGTATAAAGTATTGGGCACCAGATTTATGGGCGCGAGAGAGAGGAAATGGAAAGGAGGTTGATGCAAATAATAATTTGCATTTGTTTGATGAGCATTTGGACACGTGGGGCTGTTATCAACAAGCAGTAAAGCGGAAAGGATGATATTAACAGCTAAAATGCTAAACTTAATTTTGCAACAATAATAAATAAATAATAATAATTATTATTCCTAATTATAATTAGTAATAACAGTGTAATTAATATTACAATACAGTAACAATAACAGCAATATCCACCTTATTAAGTTTATTATTTGCCGTTGGTTAGCCTTCATAACACATTAGATTAATTATTGATATATTTTGTCCATAATTAAAAAAAACGTATTATTATTATTATTATTAGAGTTAAAGCTGTTTGGTTATGGTGTTTGAATTCATTAAGTAGGCTACTTGGATAAAGTAGTTCTCTCAGGGGAAAGAAAATATGTTTTCCATGCGACAGCCGAGTAGACCAATACAATGGCTACATGGAGGGCGACAGGGCCCCAAAAGAAGACAACTCTATCCAAAAAAAGAACGAATAAACCCCCTTTACCGATTTTGTCTTTTATCTCTTTCTCATTCTCATTCGCTGGCTATATGGCTCTAAATCCCGTCTATAGGATTTAGTCTCTCACTTTCTCTTTCAGTTCTAAGCGGTTTCTCAAGAGTGTTTTGATCCGGTCTCAGCAGTTGAAAGGTGCCGCAATTGGTTCGGTATCTTTTTTTTTTTTTGCTTCTTTTCCGCCTCACTGGCTGAGACATCGTGATACTAAAGAATGAGTTTATTTCCCAGCGCTTTTATAAAGAAAACAAATCCCATCCTAGCGTCAGTGGGTCTGGCAGACGGATAATAGCTGCACATTCACTCCTTTTTATGGATTATCCGGAGTGAAGAAACAAATAGCGTGGATACAAACTATTGGCCTATAGAAGAATACTTTTGTCTATTCTGCAGCAAGGGAAATTGTCAAGAAACATATCGCATCAAGTTACCTCCAGTGAACCAAAAATATCACATATAGACGCACTAAATGTGTTTTCAGGCCCACAGCAAGCATGCCAATATTCCTTGAGCGGAATCACGAGAAAAACGTGCCTGAATTCACGTGATGGAAACTTTTTCTTTTAACTTAAAGTACCATTTCTCATGCACGTGACTACTTTCGTTCGTACACCCACTCTTCAGTTTCTGGGTGCGCATGTATATTTGCCTTTTTAGAGGGTGCACAGGAGCTTGGCGCATGACAACACAGGCCGTCCTGCACCTGTTCCTTGCACCTTGCAACAACCTCTCGTCCTGGAGCAGGGAACTGTGCATTTCAAGTTACTGCGGTTAGAAGCATTAATACAATCTGCATACAGAAGCTGAAATGAACTTCATGGCTTCAGCATTGCGCCAGACACACATCAGTGAGATATTACATAAACCACCCTCTATCAACGCACCCCCTGCTTAATTTCACATTAACTTCTCGGGGTGATAATGATGTCCAACAACAAGACAGACATTAGTCGATAAGCCTCGCCCTGCAACTGAAGGGGCCTTTGGGCCCACCGCGGACAAGCAGCAGCAGTGAATAGATTGGCCTTATTTTGGTTGTTCAGGGGGTTGCATGCTCTCTCCTCACTCATTTGTTTCCAATTGAAGACAGAAATCCTGACTGGCGTGTAGCTGGCCGGGGGACGTGATTAATGATGGTAGTGGATAAGGGTTAACACACTGGACTCAAAGCTCTGTTGACTGGGATCCTCGTGCGCACAATGCCAAAGTACTATAGCCTGTGCGCCTCTGGAGAGAGAGGATCCTTTTGTCATCTCCTCCAATAGCCCCCCTCCCATATATTACACCCACCGAGGGCTCACTGCTCGTCCCTGGCTGTATCCATAGTTTAATGGTTTCCCTTACTCCTGGAGGCATTGTATCATTCTGAAAAGCGTCTTCTCCTATTCAAAAGTTGGTGGTCACCTCAATGGCTATACCAACGCCCATATGGGAACGACCATTGAGGCATTGCTCTGCCCTAAAAAGGGGGCTAGAGGGTTTGGGGTTTTAATACATTTCATAGGCTCTGAAAAGAGGCTCGCCACATCTTGTCACATTTCTCTTAACCTTTTGAGAACGCACGCCATTGTGATAAGTACGCGGAGCCTTTCCCCTCGCCAGCCTGTTTTTCCCACAATATTTTATAAACAGTTTAACTCTCTGCGAAGCCTTTTTGATATTGTTCCCTTTCAGACAGACAGTCGTCTGCAATCTGGCGACATTAAGAAGAAACTGCAACGATTCCTCTGATTTTGAATGAAGTCAGCCATGATAGTGGCTTTAAATAATGATGTCTATACAATTAGCTGTAGGCTGATACGACCACAGACCCGAGAATTAATTATTCAATTAGCTTAATTGAATGTATATTTCAATTATGTGTGTGTGCGTGTGTTTTTTTCCCCTCCAGATGGCTGCCAACAACAAGACGGTGCAGGAGAAAACACAAATTCCATCAGCTCAAACGGCGAGGATTCAGAGGAGACACAAATGCGGCTGCAGCTGAAGAGGAAGCTACAGAGAAACCGCACGTCCTTCACGCAGGAGCAAATTGAAGCGCTGGAAAAAGGTAAATTAGTGAATGAAGTCCATATTTATATCCGCCATTTTCCATTAGAAATAGTTACGTTCTTATTATCAATAAATAAATATCCCATAGGAAGTCTTATGTGTGCGTTTCTACATTTAAATCACACAAAGAATAATATTAGCAATGAATATATTTATTCAAATGTATTATTTTATTAGGCCCATGTCTGTCTATATCGGTCTTTATTTATTATTATATAGTTCCTTCCTAATTTATTGCTTATTTACTAACGCTTTTGTTGTGTCGTTGTGATTTCTTGCGTTACAGAATTTGAAAGAACTCATTATCCAGATGTTTTTGCACGAGAGAGACTAGCAGCGAAAATCGACCTGCCCGAAGCAAGAATACAAGTGAGTCATCTGGCCCCCTTTATTTTCTTTTCTACACCAGATTTGTGAACGTTTTTAATTATTACAGGCTACTATAATGTTTATATGGAAACTTAACACGTCGTTATTTGATGGTGCAGGTATGGTTTTCAAATAGAAGAGCAAAGTGGAGGCGAGAGGAGAAACTGCGGAACCAGCGTCGGCAGGCCAACAACTCCTCCAGTCACATTCCCATCAGCAGCAGCTTCAGCACCAGCGTCTACCAGGCCATCCCACAGCCCACTACGCCGGGTAGGTCCACAGGAGGATGCCTCTGTTGCCTCCAATACGAACTAAATCGTGACATTAAAACATAATCCATCATGTCGACTTCTGTGTTGCACAAATGCTGCGCAGCCATACATTAGTTAATTAGTTATATACGTCGCGTTATTGCTGTAATAATGAGAGTAACAACATTTAACCACGCATGGGTTCAAGTCAAACAGGATCCATGTGAAATATTACTAAATATTATTACGTGACAGCCTGCAGATTAATATAAAAGGAGAAAATAGGCCTCGGAGGCTGTGCGCTCTAGTTCACATGAAGATGCACAGGTGGTTTCCTTTTGATGGATGATTGAGCAAAACTTCTCAGCTGACTATCTGCGTAATTACCGAATCAGACACCAGGGCACATCGACAGAGCTAAAGCTCATGCTCACAAGTCAATCACCTGAGACGCACACACACACTGTACAGTATCTGTCCGGGCCTATCAGCCTGTCAGATAAAAGCGTCACCTCACGCACGCACTACTTAACACTAATGAGACGATCTTTCACGCTGGAAGACTGCGTGTGATTTCTGCGGGTTTCTTTCTTTCTTTTTTTTTTAAAACCACATTTTCATTTTTCATTCACAGTGTCTTTCACCTCGGGGTCAATGCTGGGTAGACCTGACTCTGCACTCACAAACACTTACAGTGCGCTGCCCCCCATGCCCAGCTTCACCATGGCAAACAATCTACCTATGCAAGTAAGTAATTAACCATCATCCTACGCAGTCAAGAATGTTTGAAGATATTTCAGGATGATTTTAAGAGTGGAATCAAACACACCTACAGTGATTTTAAATAGTGTTTTCCGGCCAAACAAACACCTTCCATCTTATATTTAATTAAAGAACAGTTTTCTGACAGAACTAGAATTCTGAATAAAATAAATCTATGGTTGGCTAAGCTAATTTAACATTTTCTCCCCATCTATAGCCCAGCCAGACCTCCTCTTATTCCTGCATGCTGCCTACCAGTCCGCCTGTGAACGGGCGGAGCTACGAAACATACACGCCCCCTCATATGCAGGCACATATGAACAGCCAATCAATGACCACTTCTGGTACCACCTCAACAGGTAGGCAGAAAATTCATTGTTTACCAACATGCTTGGGAATTAATCCAGTCAAACAGTGCACTCTTTGAGATATCTGCCACCTCTCCTGTAATTAGGCGGTACTACATAGCCATTTTTGATTCATGATCTGTCGCCGTAACTTTCCTTTTCCCTTCTGTCCATTTGAGAAACTTCATGCTTTAAACATCTGCAAGTCAATATCTCTACATTTCATATCATTTTCCTTCTCTAGTTGCATGAATGAAGCTCATTTCATAGCTGCTCTATGCCATCATGTCAGTCCCACTACTCCAGCCCATAGTTTAGTTCCACCCCATTAGGATGCTGTTACTGACAGCCATATATACTGGTTATAGTCATCAAGAGTTAATCATGCATAACCACATTTCCTCTGTGCTAAATTGCTAATTAATTTGATTCATTTGCTGTTGTACTCTCTGTTTAAATGCCATTGCCAAAGCCTCAATTTATCGAGCTTGCAAGCATTTTACTGAGCAACCATGTGCAGAGCTTTGTGACTCATTGCAGCTCCACTGCTCATCTACCTATTTGTGAGCATTTAAAGCACAATGCTCTGTGCTATGAGGCTAACGAATGTTAGCTGTCACACTGGCTGTGCATGGTGCGTCCACTCATCTTACTTAGCATGTTGACCTCTGGGACTTTTTTCCTTTTAGTAACATCTTTCTCTTTTTGTCTCTGCAGGACTCATCTCTCCTGGAGTGTCTGTCCCTGTCCAAGTCCCAGGGAGCGAGCCTGACATGTCTCAGTACTGGTCAAGACTACAGTAGAGAGAAGAGCTACTTCACCCTGTAACCACCCACTCCACCATCGCCCTCCGGCAGTGCTCCTAACACATACACGGCACAGGAGAGTAGAGAAGGCGAGAGAGGGTTGAGAAGAAGCAAAAGACAGGAGATGAGGAGGAAAGAACGAGAAAGAGAGACGCTGGGAGAGCCTTGGGACGTCTGGGCTTTGTTTTCCCAGTGGGACTGTGTGCTGTTCTGTAGCTCTAGGCACATTCAAACGAGGACTTGGAAGCGAGAACAACGATGGAAAAACAGGAAAAAAATGGACCTCTGTAAAGTGCCCGGTGTTAAATTTTTATGGAACAAAAACTTATCTGTTTTTTTTCTATTTCCAACTTCAGTCATTGTTTCCTTTTTTCTCTGGTGTGTTAGTAAATGGCCATTTGTATGTTAATATGAAAAACCAAGATCAAGTACTGATAGATGGACTGCTAGAAAACCATGTTGGTCGTTTGTCTGAGAGAGGAGAACCTGAGAGATTCTGCCATGACTATCTTTTAATCTGCTTATATCGAGACTTTCTACCAGCCTTTGCATGGTCTCTGGACGCTGTTGCATATCATTAAAGACGAAAAAGCTGGAGGGAAGACTCTTACTATGTCAAAAAAAAAATATTTATTGGTCTTATTTCTTACGAGTGGATATTTAGCAGAGGAAGCTCACACTCGATCCATCCACTGAGGCTGTGGTCTTCACTCATCTGACATGGGCCTGCTTTTGCCGGCTTATTACACACGGATCACTATCAAGCAGCTCAAAGTGTGCAAAGATGGTGCGACATGTGACACAACACGGACCTCCTGCTTCGGTGGCTGGATTGACTCTAGATTACCACGAAGAACATTAAATGTGGAGAACAGGTGTACAAGAAAACCTGTAGTCTGTAAATGGTAGACTGCGTCTTCGATATAATCCAGTTTGTTTTTGTCAAAATGTAAAGTACTTGTCTTCCCTAGAAATCTTCCAAAAAGATTTCTCCAATAAAAGTTGATTTCATTTATATCCCCGAGAATATTCTATAAATGTTCCATGCATCATAAAATACATTTCTTTAGGGTCAGGTACAAATTGTCTCTTAGGTATAGTTGTATTATAGTGTCCTATGGTCAAAAAAAAAATTTTGTGCGACTAGAAATATTTAATTCCTATAATTATGATTAAACATTGCTTGACAGAGTTTTAAACTTAAGTGTTTGGCAGTTGTTTACAAGTACATATCAGATTTAATCATTGTTGATTGTAAAACAGACCAAAGCCTTTGTATTTCATCTAGTACACAATGTTTTTTTTAAAGATATTAGTCTTGTGTTGCAGAATTTTGTAAACACGTTCTGTTCAGTTACATCGGCTTCGAGTTTGTAAGACTGCAGCTGAACCCGGCAGTCCTTATTTATAATTGAAGACCATGGGAGGGTTTTTCTAGCATCATCTGTCATGCTCTTTTGAGTTTTGCATTTTTATTTCAGTGTGTACGTAGAACATGGACACATACTGGGTTTGCGTCTGAGCAATGCTTCTGAGGTAAAACGTCTACACGCTGTCTCTTAAATATTTCAATTTAATTTTATTTAAAATGGAGCTTTCTAAATGTATTTTGTGAAAACTATAAAACATTTTGTACAGTAAAATTGTGTCTTAAAGAAAGCCTTTTTGCCTGTTCAATGCTGCATCAGTCTTTACTGAACACGTAGAGACGCTTCTTAAATTTTCACTGCTGCAGATTTAAACTTTTGTAAATCTAATGCTGACAAATGCCAGTAGGTAGGGGTAGGGGTTGTAATACACACACACAGCACTTCCAATTCCCACCAAAGAAAGGTGTCCAAAATAACAAACCGCTCTTGATGTATGGGGCTGAACCAAGTTGACACAGACCACACAGCACAACACCACCGCACAATGAGGAAGGTCAAGCAATTCACCATCACTGGCTCTTGTTTTAGTAGAGTTACGATGGTATGAAAAAAACATACAACACCAATGAGAAGGAGGAGGGAGCACAGAGGAGAGGGGGGAAAAAAAAAAAACATGGAATAAAGCAGTCAGTGCCTAGAGCGAGGCACAGAAGCGATTGTGTGGCAGAGTGAGTTATTTTGCTTCACTTGCTGCCTCAGCAGGGGGGGTTGTGTGTGTGTGTGTGTGTGTGGATTTGAAGGGGTGTGTCAGAAAAAGAGAGTGGGAGCATCTAAAAGGAAAGAAGTGAGGTCAGGTAACATTCACACAGCATGTAACACCACCAAATATCTCGCTAAATTGATTAATTAAATTTACATGTGTCACTCAATATTTAATCAATCAGAACTTTGACGACCGGAGGTTAATCAGATTTTTGGTTCTCAACTAACGCAACTGCTATTTTCACTTGATCCAGTTTATTACACAGCTGACGCAATAGTGTTTTGAGAGCACAGAGAGAGGAAGAAAGAACAGACTAGACGACTGCACTGAGACAGAAGAGGAACATTAATAATTGCAGAGAGAGAATGAAAGATAAATTCAAAATGCAAGAAAGACTGCAATTAGTGAAGTCTAAATAATACACAGCTTCGGGATAAAAAGGTTTAAATGTAATCCTAGCTCTGAAGAAAGTCGGGCAACATAAGTTTCTGTAAAAGTTCCAGAGAACTTTGTACTCTCCGAGAGTGTCTCTTAATGAGACACCAACTCTGACCTGGAAATGTGAATCAGCAGAGAACAGAAGCTGACTCCAATGAAAGCAGTTTAATTCTGTGCTGTGCGTTCATGCGTATCTGTAATATATGTAGATATGAATTAATATTTTCCCGTGGTCTATGGAGATTCAATAAACAATAGCTTTGTCCATTTAGTAAACTGTAGTTGAGAGGTGTGGTAACTAACATTTATAAAAATCAGTGGGGTGAAAACGAACTGGCCTACAGTGTATTTTGGAACAGAACAGCACAGTGATGATGATCCAATAATAAAAGCCATAAGACCTCAGCTAAAGCTGCTGTAGGAAAGCAACGATGGCTTTGTCAGAAATCAATAGGACATAAGCTGCAGCGGTCAAAACCATATTCTTTACACCACAGCCTGCGTATTGTTCTTATATGCTCTTAGATTTAAGATATTATAAAAGAAAAAAAAAGCATTATTTGTTCTACAATCCTACAACATTTTTCCTCCATGTTAAAAAATATAAAACTCAAAACACATGAATATGTTATGGATGATATGAGGTTTGAGATTAAAACAAACAAAAAATAAGTTTCAGTTGTCCCATGTACAGTTTACAGTTTTTTACTAAGGACGATGTGCAGGGGATGAGGACATGCAAAGAGCCACGTCATAATTTATTTTAAAAAATCCTACTAAATGGGTGATATTCAGTTCAGAAGCTTATTAATAAATAAAATAATAAAGACATTTCCCAATATCCTGAATTACTTATTAGATAAGCATGTGTGGCTAATTGTGACAAGCAACGCTGTCTATGTACAACCAAGTTTATCTAAGGGGAGAAAACTGACAAATTCACTGCTGATCGGGTATATGTTATATTTTAAATGTTGTATATTTTAATGTTGAACGGGTATAAAGATAACACTGGGTCAAATGTGAGTATCGAAGCTGGCGAGTCACTAAATTGTACTCGCTCAGTACTTGAACCTGATATAAAAATGTGTACATGAAACACTTCAGATGGTTTTAAACGTAATTCCTGAACAAATGGTGACAAGGAGACATGGCAAAATAAAAAAAACAGACACACTCTAGTATAGGAAAAACAACAAATGTCAAAATAAACGTATTAAATGTTAATCCACCTTTTGAGTATACCCTGAATACGTCAGGTCTTCAGAAACAGTTACTTTGAAAACATTTTCATCTTGACAATGTAAGTTTTCGTTCACCTGTGTAAGTGACCTGTGTATGTCATCTTCCTCTCTCATACACCCGATATAAGAGCACTCCATTCGTGCATGAAACTGTCAGGTAACACTACCCTCACCCAACATGTGTTGCAAATGGTTACCAATACTGCCAGTTTTTACAGGCAAAAATATTTAAACTGGCATCAGCAGCACATTGAGGAAAACAAAAATGAAACATTTAATTTTTCATGTTGTTTTTTTCTGTTTCTCCATGTCACCATTTGACCTAATTTGTTCTTTTGGGCTTGTCATGGCAAAGCAGCTCATCCAGCAAACATGCCTGATGAGGTGTGAAGCCTGCACCCAAAGCCAGCTCTCCTACCCTCTGCCCACATTCCTGCTTAGCTCTCCAGCTTTCTGGAGGTAGACGCCATTTAACAGCGGCACAGTCTCAGGGTCAGATTAAGGCATCTCCGTTTGAACCTGAAACCAGTAAAGCAGACCAGAGATCAGTCATTCATAACACGCTTACTTTACAGCCCCTCACAGTGTCACAGGTAAGTCAACATTCCCGTCAGAGTTGAAACCGTGACGTAAAACTGAATAACAAGAATATGTTGTGTACTGTGCATTTCATTTTTTTTATTTAACTAAATAAAAGCACATTCCATTACATTATGCTGGAAAATAAACTTTTAGACTGCTGTACATGGTGCAGCTGGGCAGGAGTGGCCACGTCTTTTGTAAAGTAAAGGAACTTTGGAGAATGGACTGAGAGTTTGTAAGGGCTAAAAAAATTTCATGATTACACGTGTAACGTGAAAGAAGGAAAAAGGAAATACAATCA
>JAUBNQ010000017.1:5033540-5075642 GCA_032353495.1 Ctenopoma kingsleyae | reverse complement strand
ACTGAGAGTTTGTAAGGGCTAAAAAAATTTCATGATTACACGTGTAACGTGAAAGAAGGAAAAAGGAAATACAATCAAAATGTACAAGATTGTAAATACTAAAAAACTTGGATTTAATTAGTTTACTTTACTTTAGTTAAGCAGCAGTAGCTCTACTCTGCCAATCACATATTTCAAAAATGAAAATGGGCACAGATTTTTGTAACTGTAACTGTAAAACTTTCTTTAATGGCAAACTATGGGTATGAAAACTCCACCAATAACATTAATAATAATCAACAATAATTCCATGACAGCTGTAAGAGTTAGTGTAAGAAGAAATACAGATAGTTTTCTGTATCTTTCCTTAAAATGGACTTGACATACAGTATAGGAGGAATTGTGTCCGTTATGAGAAGAGGTACTGTGGATTTTTAGATCTTCACCCCTGGCTGGGACAGTTGGCAGGTGGTAAAGGCTGGCAGGGTTATCGTGGTTGACATTATGTGGGTGAACATCCTCGTCACCATGGTAAAGAGGGCAACGCTGCAGCTTTCCAGGTGTTGGTTGCCTGTGGCGACTGTGTGGGAGGACTAGAAGTCCAGGTGTTTGTTGCCGGAAGTTCCAGAGCCACAAGCTGAAGCCACTGTGGCCGCTCCTGCCAGCTCCCCCCTGCTCACACGACTCACTGTTTCAGACAAGTCTGGAGGCAAATGCAGTCTCTATAGAAAGTGTGAGAGAGGGGGGAGGGGGAGAGGGGGAGGCAGAGTATTAGATCAGTCCGAATGGAGGAAAAAAGAAAGCACTATAGTGGATCAGCATACAGTAGATGGTACACTTCACTGATGTTTATTCACAGAGAGCCATGTTGGGTTGAAATTGCATTAGATGCTTCAGCACTCCCCTTAGCACTAGCAGCGTGGAGTAAACCTGCTAGTGTGCTGCTAAATGCTTCAGAGAGCTTTAGGTCTGTTACAGCTCACAGGGAACGTGTGCGAGTGTGTGAAGTTGTGCATGGGACACAACTGCGTGCATTCATGAGATGTAGTAAGAGAAAGTGAGTGTTCAAGCACAAATGTGCACAAAGAATATGGGCGTGTTTGCATGTGTTGGCTGCTTACTGAACACAGATGATTACATGCGGCTACTGCCACAGTCGTTAAAATCAAGTATTTTAGGAGATCATAGTAAAGCTTATCTGTAGAGCAGCCCTGTGCCAACTCAAAGCACAAAGAGGTTAATGAGGGCCACTCATGGAAAGCCAACACACTAACTACTATAAAGCTTAAGAGGGGCTGCACTGCACCGCTCTCTCCAGAAGCCACAAGAAAAGACACCAACGGCACTTCACGAACAAAGTCTTGAAGAGGTGCTCAGAGCGTGAGAGGAGGTGAAGTAGCACCAGAGTCAAGTGTGCGCCCTACAATGGTATTGAGTAGCATGTTGTTCAAGTGTCTATCGAGGAAGTTAAATCAGAATACAGGCATCCCAGGCACAAGAGAAGTTAAACCCTGTAATTTGCCCATGAAAGAATCTGCCATGACATCTGAAACCCACTGGTCAAAGCCTGCGCTCCCACCCCACCCCAGTCAACTAAACCTTCCCTGCCCGCCACATCCTTACCCCCTCCAGACATCCAGCTTTAGTAGAGCCGTTCCACTCCCAGAGATACTTATCTTTTTCTTAATGACTAGGTGTTTGGGAACAGGGTTTAGCAGCGTCATTACTAAGAGATAATTCCGAACTACACAACACTCTTTACCCCTCTAGGGTAGACTACTTCCTCACTTTGCTTAATACTGTTTTTAGGAGCGTTGACACACATGAGATTGAACTGCAAAATGTTTTTACATCACTGATGTTCATGTCTGATATGAAACCTTGTGCTCCCGACACTGTGGCTAACAGGTCAGAGGCTTTTCATGCTCAAGCGGGCTCTTTTCTGTTGAACACGTTGCCTTTGTGTGTGTGTCAGTGGACCGTTGTTAGGCAAGTAGAGGAAACAAGAGGAGTTGTCTTCATGCAGCCCAGCCGATTATCAGGAGCAGGTGGGCACTGAGACACAGTGAAGGGCCTATAATTTAACGTAAGATGTTAAAGGTAAGGTTACAGAGGACTTTTAGAGGAAAGAATGGAAGATCCCCACTTGGAGAAAACACAAAACTAATGAGCATAATCTAATCTTTGTGACACCTCATGAGGAACTGACAAGTTGTTAAAAACATAAATGATAAATCTGTTGGACTTTTCTCAGTACGCCACTCTCTCTCCATGCAAACTCATATATTGGCCTTGAGGGGCCTCCAGAAGCTCTGCCCTGCTTCCACCCCTGCCAAACCTCACCTGCATAACCTTTCGTGTCTCCAGCTCACTCGAGTGTGATTGAAAAAGAAAAACAATGCATTGATCAAGCCTGGACTCAGTCCTGCTTAGTGCACTGCAGCGGAAACACGGTAGAGAGAGGAGTAGGAGAAAATCAATCACATATACATCATCCTCAGTGGGTGAGTTAAAAAAAAGAGACATCACACCGTTGTCTGGCTGTCACGCACCCATGGGCCTGGCTACACTATGTCTGTTTGGCTCTGGGCTCTGTGAACCCACTGAGCATGTGCAGAGCGAAGGTCAAAGCAATCCAGAAGTGCAGCTCAGCTGCTCTAACCTTTGAGTTCAGGGGCAGATGAGAACAATCAATGGTAACATCAAAGTTTGAGGGAGGAGCAGACAAAACCAATCGATTGGTTTGACACACAGAGGGAAATGACAGCCTAGTAAACAGCCGGCATCCATCCCGCACATCACAGCCAATACAAGAGCTGTAACAGTTAGTTAACGGAAACAGTTCCTGGTTATCAGGGCCATAAAAACTTTTTTTTAGTCCCACTCTAAAAACAAACTAATTTAATATAACCGCCAATTAAAGTCAACTGGACAGGTACAATCCAGCAAAGATATTCACATTTTTTTTACCTTGATTTTGAAATTTACACCCAAATATTAGGGAAATGCTGTGCACTCATTTGAGCAGTTACAGGCCAAGTGCAGGGTGCCAAGAACATTTGCATTGACACCAAATTAATGGAGGTCAATGTAGGACTTATACAGACATAGTCAGAGAGGCTGTGAGTCTGCTTCCCTACGACCTGAACACTCCATGATGTAAACAAGGACATCCGGAAAACCCTCAGAGGCATAGTGGGGTGTAAGTGTGTGTGAAGTCTTTCTCTGCTGCCTGGCAACCTTTACGAGGGTGGAGAAAGTGGAAAAAAAGAGTGAGGGGTTTGGAGGGGGTGGGGGCATGAGGGAGTGGGGTGTTGGATGGGAGTGGATGGCGGGAAAATAGACCAAGCTGTGGTGCACTGGTGAAGGGGGAGTTTGTGAAAATGGATGTGTGGCACAATGTTAGCGCGAGTATGTGTGTGCAAATGTGTGCGTGTGTGTTAGAGTTGTGATTTCAATGTTTCCTCCCTAGTGGCAAGCACAGGGTAAAGGTTTGTGGTTCAGCTCCGCTCCACAGCCAGAGGGGTTGGGGCCATGCTGGCAACAGGGTGAGGGGTGACAAAGCTCCAAACGAGTGCTAAGCACTTGAAATGAGCCCTCAGGGCCAGCCCACAGACCAGCTTTGCCTAAGAGGGTTACTAATATCACCCCACAATGGACAATTCCCTTCAGCTTACTAAACACCCCAAAGACCAGTTCTTAAGGAATACGGCTTTTCATGCTGCTTGTAACTTGTCGATCACAATCTCTGCATACAATATTGGGTATCACATCAGGGGTCTGGATCAGAGAAGGTAACAAATAATGTAATTTATTGTTTTTTAGTGTTTTGCACATGCATATTATAATGTTACGTAAGCATCTAATATTCAAGGATCCCTTATAAGAGTCCCACTCACACAAATCAGCACCATCAAAGGCATTCCACTCTTGGTAACGGCTTGCTAATGACTGGAGTATTAGGTGCTAATTTAACGAGTCATTTCTTCCACAGAGTTTTAGCCACACTTTCAAATGGCCCGTGTCACTGTACAGCTTAGAACTATGGGAAACCCAACACCTTGTTGGAACACATGATGACTGGTCTGGCTGTTCCAATCAGATTATGTTGATGTTGGGACATGCTCATGGAAGTGACACGATATTTACCATAAACACCTACTTAACACAATGGTAATTTGGTCAGCGTATTATAAGCTCTATTAAGTCAGTGAAATGAGAGAAACTGAACATTGTATCACTGAGCTGAAGTCAGTACAATCACAGAAGAAATGATGAATAAGCAATCTGGTTATACGCTGCCATGCATGAATTAACAAACTCCAGCTATGGCATTAATGCAGAACAAAATAAACATATTTTTTTAAAATATATTTTGAATGGATTTTTTCTACCACATATCCAGTATTCATACACAGTGGTCACATTAGAAGTGATACCTTTAGCCAATTCCATTTCCCTGAGCAACGAAGCTGCAGTGCAGCCACTGTTAACTAATGTGGACGTCTGTCCATGACACCAGGTCAATGTCCTCCATTTCCAGCCCCATTTCTACAACCAGCCAAGGGTCAGAATGGTAGCAGAATGAAATTGGTAGAAATTTCCCAGGCTTGCTGGTCTATCCTGTCACTAAACCAAGCTAAATCACCTCCTACTGCCATAATCCCTCACACCTCTAAAGTTACACTGCATTGTGTGGGAAATCATTTGCTGTACCTATAGGAACTAGTATTAACTTCAGCAAACCAAAACCCAAACAATGAGGTGATGTGCCTTTCTATTTAAGTAGCAAACTATCATCACATTTACGCTGGCAATTTCAGAAAATACTTCCGCTATCCTGCCAGAAAAAAAATAACGCAGAAACAAGGCAGCATAAATCCCATCACTTTGGTAATTCTAGCTCACCTGCACTTAACAAAAGCAAGAAGAAGCTCTACCTTCCTCTTCTTCTGTAGTAACAAAGAGTGCAACACAATCCCTCACCTTGCCCTAAGAATAACCTGTTGACTGGGGAAGTTTCCACCCTCCAGTGTTTGTCACTTCTAAAGTTTAAAATAAATTCGTTTTTTCATTTATCTTTTGTCAAATAAATGTCAATACATTTATTTGTTGTCTGGGCATTTCCCCGTTATTCTGAAGCAATTTAGCTTTAGCAGCTTGTAATATTGGTGATTAAAGAATTTAAGCTTATTAAACCAACTCTGCTGAACTGATCAAGTACAAAATTATATGCAAGAGGTAACACTGTCCTGTTTCCATATATGGTGTTTAAAAAAGCAAATAGTAAAATGTGTTTAGAGAAAAAAAGTACAAAACCATAATGGACGGCAGCAGAAGAATGAAACAAATGTAAACTACACTGATCTCGCATTTCTTTTTGGTAAATTGGTGATGGTCACCTGCTCGCCACGTCACCTGCTGCCTGATCCAGGATAATCTGTAAGGTAAAGTAAAGGTAAATACAGCCGGTCAGGCGGACTGACAGACAGATAGAGACGCAGGCTCCTCATCTCTTCTGCTTCATGGCTAATGCATCTGACAGTGTAGGCAGTAGGCAGGCAGAAGGATGAGTAAGCATTTTGTGTGTGATTATATTCCCTGGAAGAATTGGAAGAGTCTAATAACCAACTGAATTTCATTAAAACTGAGCATGTCCACACAGGAAATTTATTATCTGACAATATATCAAGGATTTTTTAATACCTAATGGAATGTTTATTCCTGTTCTCTTGAATGGCTAGCTCCTCACTTACTCTTCACGCTCCACAGGCTGATGTAAAACAGCATTTGAAAGTATCTGTCATGTTACTAAACTTGACATGCATGGGAATCAGTTAGCTCTGCAATGCTTCTGAATAACCAAATGGACAAACAAGGGCCAAAGTGTAACTGTGCTGTAACACAACAACTTGACTTGTTATCTCTGCCGTCATCATCTTCAACTGAATCCTCCTCTGGGGTCCTCGGCTCGGGCCTGTCAAGAGCTTTGACAGGGGAAGCAGCGTGGGGCCATTTTGTCTCTTTTCAGTTTGGTTTTGTTTTTCTTTGGAGGGCAGTGCTGTATGGACTGTGGGCACTGTAGGGTAAGGGGGCGAGGGCACATTGACCCCAGTGGTGGTGGGTGGTGGGGGGTTTGTTGGTGTTATGGACGTGGGCACAGCCAGAGAGTGCTGGTCCACCCCTGGAGTGACACATTGCCTGGGGAGAAAGGGAGAGGGATAGAGGGCGTAGAGTACAAACATGTCTAAGTGCTGCCTTCACTACCAATAGGCCCATAGCAAATAACACGGCTGCATGAGTTATGACAGCATATCTGGGGGACCTCTTGTGCCCTCCACCCCTCAAAAACACATTTTGCCCCTCAAACCATGACTCTGATATCAAACATCCTCAGGTTAAAACACCACTGACACTTTTGGTGAGAGCAGGTTTTCTAGTCCTACAGATGCCCAGATAAAATAATCACACTTGAGATAAAATTTCTAAACATTCATTTTTAATCGTAACAAACTGAATTAGATTTTCAATCTTAGCCAAACATTCAATTGTCTACAGACAAAGCAACCTGCTTCTTCTTAATAATCGAGTTTTTAGGCAACTTGAGTGTTTAGGATTTCAATAAAGCAACCACAGCCCAGTACAAAGCAGTATGAAAAATCTAATAACTATAAATACTTTAAAGGAATAGTTTGACTTACCTATTTGTCAACTTAAGGAAGGTCTGATTAGAACATCAATACCACTGCCACGCACCCCTTTTTGACCAACACAAACTTTGTGCTAGCTCTAGGCTGCTGCTGCTAGTGCTGGTTCAATTTGCAAATTTGTTTTTACATGGGCTAGAGAAATGTGTCAATATATACATCTGCATACTTCTCGGTTGGAGCTAGTGAGCTTAGCATAAAGATCACAATGTAATAAGACCTGCCTGCAAATGCAGCTTAAGCTCACTAATTAACACATTAAACCTCAACTGTTTAATCTGTACAAAAACAAAGCAAAAATGTCAAGTTGTGATTTTACAGAAGACTATACTTTGTCTGGGAGCAGTGACTTCCTGGAGCCTCCAATGGTTGCCTGGCAACTTCACGGTAATAACAACGAAGAGAGTGAATAAGTGCATTTCCCAAAATGTTGAACTATCGTTGAACTATCCCTTTCCTCTATTTTGTTATGTATTATTCATGCTTTTTTTCTGGGGTGCACTCAGTCTACAACTGCGCACACCCATGTACAAAAAGACAGACACTGCCATACACTGCCACTTGCCTATGCATGTGTCGCCTAGAAGTATTTACAACATGACTGCACAAAGCAGTCTAGTACAAGTAGGGTTTCCTAAACTCAGCTTTCCCTCCAACAGAAAGCCCTAATTTTCACTTGTCGTTTGCGCTGTGATGGAGTTCATGCGGTTTACAGGCATAACATTTGGCAAAGCGAAAGGTCGTCTGGAGGTTACTGTGTCAGCCTGGGTAAGTGGTTGACCCTTTGGGAGGGGTGGGGACAATCACTCTCACAGTGGAACAGTTTGTTGTTGTACTTGCAAAGACCAGGACTAAACTAGCGACATATCAGAATTCGAAAGACTATGACAGGGTAGACAACAAGGTATAGGATGACAACATATTATGTGCTATTTGAAGTAGTTGCGGTTCTATGCTCTCACCACACGGTTGTAAATCTTACCTACCACCTGCTTGCTTGTACTTGTCTAGCTCATAGCATTACTGCAATGTCACAAGACCCACATGGTGTATTGACGTGGGCTGCTTTACATTTGCTTGGAGCCACAAGGGGCAACTTAAATTGGGAAGCATATGCTGTACTCCTCAGTAAAGGAGATGGACTATAAATTAAAGAGAGGTCAGGTCTCCTCATTGGGAATTACCTCTACAGGATCATTACTTCAAACTCAACTGGATTTGACTTCGTAATTATATGGCACACAGATAACTTTGATGCTGCCAACATTTACCTGCATTCATAAAAACTTCTCTTCTACTCGGTTCTATTGATTTTCAAAGATTTTCTTTAACTGGAGACAGAGTGAGAAGATTAATCATGAAGAACAGTGTGAAATCTTATGTTAACCCTCCGTGAGCACACCTAAAGCCAGTGTGTACATCTGCACATGTGTATTTTAACTATCTATGACACATCTATTCAATTCAATTCAACTTTATTTGTACAGCGCCAGATCACAAATTAAGTCATCTCAAGGCACTTTACAGTGTAAGGTTTAAGACCTTAAACAGATATTATATATTCTGTGTATATATATATATATATATATACAGAATATACATCTGTGTAAGATAATGTCCTGATGTGTCTATAGTACTTCTGAGGTGGTGAGGTTTTTGGTTGTACATATGCAGTGTGTGTGTATGTTTGCATGCATCCTTGTCTGTTAGTTTGCCCGGAAGAATAAAGGGGGGGTGGGTATAATCCATCACTGGTTGATAGTCCTCACAAAAAAGGAGCCCTTTTTGCTGAGAGGACAGCCCTTGTGTGGACAAAGACCACCATACTGGGGACTTCATAGGACCCAGCTGAAAAGGTGTTGCCCAGAGTAACCCCATTCACATTAACAGGCATGCTGGCCAAAGCCAGTCATTACTGCTGACTTGGACCAGCCGGGCCACACATAGACCAGCCTAGAGCCTCTAAGGCCATTCACTCCACATCAGTCCACAGGCAAACAGCCTGAACTCTGCCACTGGGGAGCATCTAGAATTGTTACCATTCTGTGCGACTGTCCATCTTCAGGGCTTCAATATATGCAGCCTTTGAGTCTTGCACAGCTGTGCTGCTGGGAAATATAAGTTGTATTAATTAAAATGCCTTGGACTACAAAATGTTCACAACAATGTAACATAAAAGAAATATTTTTATATGAAGAGAGCGAATCTAAAATTGCAGGAATGCTTTAGACGATCTTTCTTGTGAGGTGAGATCTGTTCAGCAGTCAGTATTGGACTTAGATATTCAGGTATTCCTTCTCATCTACTCATCACACAACTACTACTTACATTTGTGACACTCTGAAATAAGGGTCATCTCTTTCACAGTTGCACAGTGGAATGGTATGAGAGAAAAGCTGACAGGCTCTCAGTAGACTTGCAGTGGGGTTGCTTACGGCTAAAACGCTTTGTCCCACTAATCTAGTGAACTCCTAATGGCACTCTGAAAAAAAAAAACCAAAATCTAACCTATTCTTCATCTCGACTCTGTTTCAAACTCTCAGTATTACAGAGCAAACCTGCAGACAGGAAAAGACAGGTCAGATGGGGCAAAACATATGAATCAAATGTGAAACTAGAAAACTTCTTAAATAAAAAAAAGCCAAGTATTATTGGTTCACACTGCAATATGACAAATAATTTGAATAATAACATATTAAGCAGTGCATCCACACAAATGCACTTTAGTTTGCTACCTCCTTCTCTCTCCCCCTGTTTGCCCTGCACCCCCACCCCAACTCCACCTCTGCTCTCCTTTCCAGTATGCTCCCTGTGGGCAGGTGGTTGTGTAAATTTAGCCACAGCTAGGTGAGGTGCTTCCTGGGTAGACTGTTGGCAAAGCCACCTTTAGGGTGTTGAAGATGTCAGAGGGAATGAGACATCACCTCGGCTACCCTGTCAAAAGATTCACCACTTCCCATTTCCCCCTAACCTCTAGGTCCTAAAAGCACTGTGGGTGATGGGGAATTCTTGTGTTGTGTTTTCTAATTTAGCCTGAAACACACCAGTCATTACCTAACCTAGAGCAGAGGCTGAGTGTTAATTGTGAAGCATTACTAAAGCCATTAAAGCAGTGAGCCAGGGCCTGCGGAGAATGCATGCTAAAGTTAAAAATCAGAGAGACAGTGCTAAATGCATGTGATAACCTCTTGGCAAATAACCTCTTTACAGGAGGCGGGACTGCAAAGAATGTCTATATTTCAACAATGAGAACAATTACAAGACATAATAAATACAACAGATAATCATACAAATGGTGTACCAACCAAAAACCAAAAATTTTGGCAGTACAATATACAAAAGTTACAGATCTGTTGTTAAATGATTGTGCACAACTCATACATGTAAAATAAAATAATTATTGAGAGAGATTCTGACACATAGTTGACAATGCACAAATGCAGACACTGACCAATGATTAAATCTAGTCTGTAGCCTTTAAACTGTTCAATGTAAAAAACAAGATTAGAATGTAAGAAAACACTGTATTTTTTGGGTCTGAAACTCCAAAGACATGGTTGGACAATATTGTCCACTATTATAGCTCCAGATGTGGATGCTCTGGAGTCCTGGACAGCCAATTATATTAGAGTTGATTAAAAATGTAGGAATATTAAAAAAAAGTTCAGTACGATGTGTAGATTGGTATTATGCTGCAGGAACCGGTTGCTTAATAGCAAACACTCAAAATAAAGGTAGATTATTTTCATTTTTGCTCATATTTTCTGTAATTACTGAGCTTTCCATTTGGTTGAAAGGTTTCTGAAAACTGGTAAGCAAAACTGTTTCAAAAGAAAGCTGTAAATGAAAGTTTTCCTGTGGTTAGGGTGGTTAGGTTTATTTGTCAAATACCTTTGATCACAAAACCACAATAGCTTAAGGAGACTAATGAGTAAGAACATTTATTTGTCATGTGTAATTAGTGTGCAATTATGTTCTATGAAGTATAGCTTAAATTAAAAGTAAGGGTAAGTACCGAGATGGATTCACTGTGCTGTTGAGTTGAAAAGAATAACAAAATTGGCAAGCATTCCAAATGTGACTATCAGCTTCTTCATTCTCCTCGATGCAGAGTTAGGTGTTTTGCTGGGAAATGGGCGGCCTGCCAGATTGGGGCCAAGTCAGAGTTGTCAGGGGATTACAGTTCTGCCTTGCTCACTGCAGGGGGTGCGGAGTGGGCCTCAATTACCCTGGAGCGGCGTGTTTGATTTGGCCCAGCACTTTTGAGGACAGACCAAAAGCTGAATAATGCACCATTAGCAACTCAAAATCCTGCCCTAAAATGAGTCCACTTATGCATCACATACAGTAATTGTGTGTCTATCAAAGGCTGGCAGGTCTACACCAATTACCCTGATAACAACAAAACAATCTATGCATAATATTATCTACTGAACACCTGTGGGCAGCCTCAAACATCCAAGCTTTCCTGTTTAAAACCTCCACATCTCATTCAAAGTTTGCCACCAACACTACAGTGAAAAGACGTGTCAACTTCAAAGTGCTAAAAAACAGAACTACAAGGTTGCTCTGTAATAATTTGGTAAAAAGGTGTGATGGTAGAACTGTTTATGTGTCTATTTACAGATATGGGAGATGGCAGACAGAGAAAGAGAGAGTGTGAGAGGAGAGAGAGAGAGAGAGAGAGAGAGAGAGAGGGAGATCCCCCTGCTCTGGCTACAGTTGGAGCTGTGCAATTGAATTTCACAGGATATGAGGCAGCAAATGGCATGTAAAGGCTGAAGCGTCAGACGGTTGCTGCCATGCGGGCCAGACAGATAAGGGAGGTGTAAGTGAAATCATTAGGTAACTCTGCAGGACATCAGGGGCAGTCTGAGGTTGGCAGGGGGCAATGAGAGCCAAAGGCCCTCCTTGAGCCCCATTGAACACCCACTCAGCCTGACATACATGCACTTACAAACACACGGGGAGAATCACTTATACAAACACAAGCCGCAAGACAAACAAGGACTCAAGACAGAGACAGGCAAACAACCATGCACTGTTTTCCCCTCTCCACCCACAAATACATGCACATGAACACACACACAGGGTTATGTACTCATGCACATGTATACACACACACACACACACACACACACGCACTCCACTTCAAACTGCAGACGCCTCATTGAGGTATCAGCCTCAGTGATTGTGTTTGTCCACCTGGGTATGAAAGAGCCATTCTGGCCCGTAGTGAGGAGACAGCTCAAGCCGGAGCCCAGCTAGGCTACGTCTGTCTCAGGCTCTTAGGGAGGGGAGCAGCCAAGTGTGGATGCACCTCATTACCTCACTCATCCACACACCAATTACCCCTAAATAAATACACCCAGCCCACAGGCAGCAACAATGACATCCAGCCTGAAAGGGAAGAAAGGACGCTGTTCAGAAAGCATTTGCACGCACAGAAAAGTGCTGTTGGATAATGATGAAAAAAAGTACAGAGAAAAGAAGCAAAAAGAAGAACATGCAGGGGGCTCCAAGTCTTTTAAAGAGCTCAAAGACGAAATGAAGAAAGAGAAAGAATGAAACAAACACCAAGCAAGCAGAGTGAAGTGATTCAGAAAATGATAATTTCTTGCTAAATTTCACCCAACACATCCGCAAATGATTGTTGTGGCGGGGGAGGGGCAAAGTTTAATTGTTTTAATGCAGGCAGCCATGAGATAGCTCTGCCGCAGACTAAAATGGTGATCACTGTAGAGCCGCCACATATTTGCATGTAAGACGGACCGCTTAGGGTAATGGTAACAACAGTGTGTCCGAAGGCCAAAGAACACTGGCTAAAAAGATGAGGAGCCAGCAGCCAAAGATCTTGATCCCCACAAAGTTTGACAAAATATGGCAGGTGGCAAGAAATGTGACAAGAAACACAAACACAGTTTCTGGGCATCCAAAAATGAGGAATAATTTAGCTGTTAACAGTCAGCGTGAGAAAGGAAGCGAGGGACGCAGAAAAGATATGTAGTAGAGATATGAAGACAGATGTGTTTTCAGGTAAGGGGGGTACAAACAAGGAGATGAAGTTGCTTCATTCCCCTTTCCCTCCCACCTCCCTCCATGTGGGATCTTTCTGCATGAGTGACTGTCATACGTGGGGGACAAAGTGGTCTCTCTCTCTCTTCTTCTGTCTCTCTCTGCCCCAGTTCCTTCCTACCTCTCCTCTTGTATTTCTGTGCTGTAAATATCTTGAGTTAAGCCTGGTTAGTCATGTGGTACTGTGTGGAAAAAGAGCTCGAGGAGTAAAGGAGTAAGTACGTGGTTGTATAAAACATTATCTTCATCTTCATATAATCTTCATAACATTGTATTTAGAAATATTAAAATTAATTACATTTCTTGATGTATAAAATCCTAAATCTTAACCAAGGAGAAACATGTACAGTAAGAGGTTTTATCTTGACACCCAAAGGCAAATTAAATGATTCACTTCCTCCCCTGACACCTGAACAGTTAGGTGTCAGTTCAGGTGTGTCAGTTCCACCCATTACTGATGAGTACAACTGTAAGTGGCTGAGGGTGGTGTGTACAGGGGATGCATCGGGATGTAATTCCTTGTGGGTGGTTCCCAATCACCACGACGTACAAACACATCTCAAACAAAATAACACCCATGACCAGAGTCAGCCGGTTCATCTGACCAGAGGCAGATTCCAGATCATCAGAAACAATGGCTGGGAACGTGTCAGCTTTCCACGCCGTTGATTCGGTGTAATAAACAGAAGGTGATGGATAAAATGGAAGTGAAAGGAGCAAGTTTATTAGGATTCCTTCCTGATGGGAGGCTGACTGAGTCATGGCATGTTGTGTAGGTTTAGTGCCACAGGTGGGTGGAGTAGTGTCTACATGCTGTTGCTACATAGTCAGGATTCCTGGTTTACAGTTCCACCCTCAGCTGCCACCAGAATGCATGGGAATCCCAGGTTGTAGAAGAACCTGCGACTGGACCTAAAAATAGAAGGGTCCCTTCACCCTTTCTATCGTCTTCCTGCTTAATGTGGCCTAAAGCTTCCTCCTGGGAGCTGCAGTGTTTGAACTTCCTGCACTCTACAACACCTACACATGCTGCTGTCAAACACCTTTCAGACACTCTGATATACTGTGAATATATAGTACCTGGTTTAGTTTATTTAACTGTGCTGAAGACCCCTATTGTTCTTTACTAATTATTAAAACATATCATGAAAACATACTACTACACTGTCTTACACGTTCCTTAATTTTTTTTGTTATTTATATTATATTATTAAATTACCCGGATCACACCTACACTGACAACAGCGGAGGACTATGGCACAGACAAATAAGCAAAATTAAACAAAAATTTAAATTTACATTATAGTGCATAGAAGCAATTTATTGATGGTTTTAGTCTTTTTATGTGAAAAGTTGATATAGAAATATAGAAAATAACCAGCTTTATCCTTTAATGCTATCTCAGAGTAGGGATGGGCGCATCAATACTCTGGTATCGATACTTCGATACCCGCTGGTCGATACTTTGGAATCGATACTTTTTTAAATATCGCGATACCACTGTGCTAATACAAAACGTGCAATTTGTTTTCTCCTCCAATAGTTTTAGGCATTTAAAACCAGCATAGACGTATTTTAGATGGTCTTCTGTGTCACATGATTATGGCAGCCTATCAGAGGCTCACTGCGCAGCCTCAGTCCTCGCTCCGCTCAGACAGCAGCACCGCGGCAGCAGAGACGTCAAAGATAGAAAAATAAGCGTAATGTGTGGTGCTATATTTCACCCATGACCAAAGGTAATGCCATGTGTTCAGTGTGCAATAAAGTGGTGGCACATAGCAACAACATTAGCAACCTTCAAGCATCTGAAGACAAAAGCACCCTGACAATTTTGAAGAGGCTGAACATCGCCAGGAAGTGTTGTTCATAATTCACATAAGGGATGATGAAAAGTCA
This sequence comes from Ctenopoma kingsleyae, assembly GCA_032353495.1. Classification (NCBI taxonomy): domain Eukaryota; kingdom Metazoa; phylum Chordata; class Actinopteri; order Anabantiformes; family Anabantidae; genus Ctenopoma; species Ctenopoma kingsleyae. Next base: position 5,060,985 of record JAUBNQ010000017.1, on the reverse strand, counting down.
GAATAAGGGCAACATCTGAATTCTCTTTTAGTGTAATAATGAGTGAAATTATCATTTTGCATTTTGCTGAGGATGATGTTGTATTATGATGTTTTACTGGTTTAATGCAGGTTCTTGAGCAGTTCGCATTTATTTTAAGTATTTATGTTCATGAGTTTTATTCATATTTCATATTGCCCTTCCAATAAAGTTATTAATGAACACTGAGCAATCATGTGATTTTCCTTTATGGGGAAAAGTATCGGTATCGGTATCGATGAAAAAGTACCCCAAAATATTGGTATCGTATCGAAAGGAAAAATGTTGGTATCGCCCATCCCTATCTCAGAGTGTGTGAAAACCAAGGAAATACAAACATGGCAACAACAAACTCTAGTATTTGAACGTCTTTCGTAGAAAGGTTTGCGTGACATGTCAGATTTCAAACCCGACTTGTTCCTGAGTGGAATGTACAAGATGTGCAGGATCCTCAAATTCACACCCAGAGATTTGATGATCTGTACATTTCATAAACTTACAAACAAAAGAAAATGATCCTGCTTTTGTTTGTGTTCATGACAACATATTTATTGGTCAAGACCTGACTGGTTTGTAAATGCAAAGTACTAATTTAAAAAATCTTTTTTAAAAGCATGGTTGTTTAGCATAAACAGATTTGTCTGGAACACGAACAGCGTAGCGTGTTTACTGTAAACTTAAAATACATACCGGTAACTATCTCTCTCAGAGAGACCAAGTCGGCCCATAGTATTTTTTTTAATTGTACTGTTCCTACTGTTTTAGTACAGTATCCAGTAAATCTGATCAGATATGCAGCAAAGAAACAACATAGTACTGTCAGTAAATTCATACCACAGCTCAAACATACATTTTTCTTTAATCGTGATTTTTCACTACTGGGCTTGTGTAAGTAGCCTTAGCGATTCCAATGAGAAAATACATAAGACTCTCTTCTGCTTCCTCATGCAACTGCCATTTTGTTTACTTCTGTATGAGCATACCAGGTACGACATTTTGTTATTGTTCTGTTGAGCACTTGGATCAGCTCATGAACATGACCTGTTTTTCGACGGATATTGGTAAAAGTTTGTCCTGTGAATTAATATCATGCCTGAAGTCTTAACTGCATAAAGATTCTGGCTACACTCTATTAATATAAAACAATTTCTTCTCCCAGTGAATAGGAGAAATGTTCTGTAATGTTATGTGGAGAATATGCACTCAAAAATTGTTAACTTTTAAAGGTTGTTTAGCTACAAGACTGAGCTATGATAACTGTTTTATCACCATTAACATGCATTGTAAGAACAATTATAAACTTGCAGAGTTCATCAAATACAGGAAGCAGACTATTACATAACTTGGACAAGAGGAGAATTTTGTACTGTGTCACTTTAAAAGTGATTGGGTCTTGGGCAATATCATAATGTAATCTCACAATCCCACATGACAGCACAACCTCAGAATTAGCAGGACAAAAATGATCCATTCCAGTTATATGGGACATACAGTATGCTGGCAAACGCACTTAGTTCATCTGCCAAATCCCTAAATTAACACCTTTTTGGTGAGAAAGCTCAATTTGGAACACATCACACCAACACCACAGCTGGCATTCAAGGGTAAAATTAATTACTTCAGATACATGTGCTTCCTCTCAAAGTGGCAGACTTATTTGCATTGAGGAACATTCAGCAGAAGTAATCGATGCACACACAAAATACGGCCACCCAATGACCCCGGCCCCGTCTCAAAGTCCCTCCCCATCCCCAAAGGCCCGAAGGCTCAGCCATGCATGGAGGAACAAACACAGGTAGCGAGAGCAAATCAGACTGCAACAAAACACAGAAACATGAATGGGAAGCATTACAATGACAGGCTGGATGCAGGACAATGGGCCCGCCATTAAACAAACGGCAAATCCCAGGATGGGCTGCGGGAGTATGATACAGATTACAGGCACCTAGTCCCTGCCTGGGGAACAGGGGAGAAGGAGAAAAAAGGACACAATATTGCAATCTGACAGCTGACGTCTTCATATAAATGTATGAATTTACATTCCAATTAGAGGAAATTTACATCTTAATCACAGCGAGCAGTGTGCCGGTCCCTTGGTTAGTGTGTTGCTACGGTAATGAGGTGGGATGCTGCTGTGCTCTCTCATCCAGACAGTGATCTGTCAGCAGACGACACCTCCCTGTTATGAGGGAGCTGCACCCCTAAATGCGACCGCCACCACAATCCAGCAATATTCGCTGAAATCTGTCTTAAATACCAACAAGGTGTGAGCTGCCACCCGAGAATAATGTGCCAAATATGGAGTTTGAAAAACATCAAACATATCTTAAATATAGTGCACTGAACCGGGAGTGTCTTTAACTGTCACTCAAGTGACAAGCTTTCAGTGGTCTATGGCATTCCATTTCTAATTTCCATACTAATAATGGGTATATTATCTTTAATGGTCTGACTTTGTTTTATGGCATTTGAAATGGATGGTGAGGCCGTCTGTGGAATTGCTCAAACATATCATGTCATCAGATCACATGCTGCTCTGCAGCTAACAATGGCAAAGTTAATGGGTGAGATGGAAGGATTATGAATGTATCATCAATATCCATCTGGTCATCAATTACATCAATGTAAATCATAACATCCAAGCTCAGCCTCAAGGTAAACACAAGGTAAGTCTGTAAGACAGTGTGTATACTTGTCAGGAGAGAATAAATGAACAGAGAAGAACAAGAACAAACAGTGCACAGGAAACAGTAAAAGTCTGCTGAAAGAAGAATTGCTTGTTCAAGTGTTTCTGAAGACACTTGTTGTGGTTTAGTTCACTAAGGAGACAAGAGGTGTTGGCTTGAGAAGTTTTCAGGCTTCAGCAGGGTCTTCTTATATGCTTAGAGCAGAGAAATAACACACATCAATTTTAATGAAAGGAAAGGGAAGGATTTAATGAAAACTGCAGCATTCAAACTTTGCTGAAACAACTTCCATCCAGTGAAATCATTTACTTGTAGAGCAGCACTGATTGCTGACAATGCAATCAGGAGGAGCAGATTAGCTACCACCACACAGGACAGCACATAAATCAGTTTAACACAGTCCTTTGCCATCTTCACGCTTGACTTTAATACAGGGATGTGTGAACAAAAAATTGGAGGTAAATGAGGCATGGCTTCTTTATCGCCTACCACGTAGCCAATCAGGCCTCTTCCGTCAGAGACACTGCTCTAATGGCTGATATCTATGGAAGCAGCCTATTACTGGATACTGCCTGTAATTAAGACAAGTCAGATTACACTAGCCTAGTGCCTCCTTTGATATGTAGGTTGCCATTAAAGCCAGAAGTGGTAATGCATTGTACAACACACAGAGAAAAAAAGGGTCATGTGGGGGAGAAAAAAAAAAGAGTCAGAGAAAAGTACCTTGCTCAGTGGCTGCAGATCAAAATTAGCCTTTTGGCTAACTCTGGCATATTTTCACAAATGTAATTAATATACATAGTTCCTGTCAAATAAACAAACGACAAACAATGTTGCGTGTTCAGGCTAGGTGCTGAATGCGTCCCCAATCTTCACATGGGGCGATATGTTAGGAGTGGCTGGGATTCCACTTCAGCCTGCAGGGTGATTGGAGAAGATGCTGGGAAGCTGCACACATCCCCTCTGGCACTTATTGTGCATATTCCACCCTTGCAGATTGATTCCCACAGCAGTGCTACTGTGTCTGTGCACTTCTGTCCGACCATCTAAATGCGATTGCCTATCTTTTTTTTGGGGCAGGCAAATGAGGTCCAGCAATTGCGTTTAGCTTGAATGCTATCCATGATTACAACTTCTTAAAACAGGCAGCAGCTTATAAGATGCCAAGCTGACTCTGTGTCTGGAAGCAAATGAGGTGAAAAGGGTGAATGTGAAGGCTGTTAAGTTGGTATAAGGGCTCTGAATGTAGAGAGAGCAACGCTTAAAAGGCTGACTATGATTAAAAAAAGAGGAGTAGAGGGAGGGAGTCTCCGACAAAAGAAACAGAGAGGGAGATGGAAAGAGGGAGAGCAAGCGAGTTTGAGATGGGGAAGCACTTCTTTCTGTACATAAAGTGACCTTGCTAACACTCTTCCTACTCTAATATTCACCACTACACATGCTTTTGTGCTTTATTCCTCACCCATCTAAGCACGCAAGCCTTCCTCTCAATACACACAATCCTCATTATACAATGTCACTAGCCAGCTATCCAAGATGTGCACAGGCATTACCACTCTTGCCAACATTCAAACGCACACATGACAAACACCAAGATGTGCAACCTACTGAAAGGTGCAGGAAATTCATTGTAGTGGTGTAATTATAATTTTGTGCATTACATCTGCTGTGTCAAACAATCTTACATCAACTTATTTCTGATAGGACTAAATGAAAACCTTACTGATATCAGGATATCAGCAACAGGGACAGAAAATATTCTCGTCATACCTCTTGTAATTTAGTCAAATAAAATAATATATGTTCGTTTAAGTTCATGATTAAGAGACTTAAAACCAAACTAATGTTATAAATGTGAAAAAGCATGTAAACAGATACTGTCAGGATTAAATGCATGTTAAACAGAGGTACTGCAACATGCACATAAGCAAGCACATTCATTCATTCACAGTGTGTGATGAAGCAAGCATACACGAGGTCCCCATACAAACAGTATGTGTAAGTGAGTGTAAAACATCAGGCCATCAGATCACTTCCCTCTCCAAACATGAAGCCTTTAATAGATGTGAAACTCCAGGCCCTAAATCTTTTCACACCACTGAATCGCAACTCACACAGAAGAACAGGAGACAGAAGATGACGGTGCAATAACATAATAAATAAACAAATAAAACAAAGGAAGAGACTCTGGACAAATATATTTATGATGGGGGGGATCAAGCAGAAATACACTGTATATGATTTAATTTGATGAATACAAATCTTGCTAATCTAGACCTGACAGAAAATGCACTTGTCTGAGAAAAAAAGATTCGTAAGAATCTTCAGACATAACATATGGAGTAACCTTTGTGGCCTTCCGGGACTTGGGGGTGGTGGTGGGGTTATGCGGGGGGGTGTAACGCTCGGAGGACCATAGGCACGCTAGGGAGAGGTGAGCTGTCACCCCCCATTACGATCAGTGCCTGAGCTCCGAAAGGGGAAGGGGGAGGGAGAGAGCTGGCAAAAAAAAAAAACTGGTTCCTCGCTAACCGCCATCTAGAGCCATCCCCAGGCCTCAAAACCCTCAGTCTACAAGTGCCTCCTGGGAAACACTTGCACGCAAGTCCTCCTCATCTCTAGCTAGCAGTGGGGCACTATGTGTGTGGGGGGCACAAGGAGGATGTGTATGTGAGTGTAGTTGGGCTGTGTAAGCAGAATGTATGGATTTTGTGTAACAAAAGAACAACTGTGCATATTTCCTTACTTCCTTCATGGGGAGGCAGCTTAGCTGGGTTAATGGAAGAGTGAGTACCTTTCTGCAAGTGTTGTTATTAAAATTTAAATTAAGGGCAAAGGAAAGGCAAGAGGTATTTCCGGAGCTCAACAGAAAAACTATAGTTGGCAAATGTTATATAAATGGTTTTCAAAATTATCCAGGATGGCAGTGACACAGTCATGTCAGCCTGAGCACAACAAAGAGACATGAAATGTTTTAGTTTATGATGTGACACGTAACATGGTGCAATATTATATTCCAGTGGATAAGAAGCTTGCCTCAGATTTGACCTTTTGCTGCCTTTTGTGTGAGTTTGGGTGAGCAATGCTTAGGCGCATTCTGTTCCCCAGATCCCACTCCTAACACCCCTGTCACTCATCATCACTCATCATTGTTAGGGACAAAAGGAAAGTTTGGTTAAGCCACACATTGGAGTATTCTCCCACTCAGTGCCTCCCCCACCTTCACACATTCATGTGTGTGTGTGTGTGTGTGTGTGTGTGTGTGTGTGTGTGTGTGTGTGTGTGTGTGTGTGTGTGTGTGTGTGTGTGTTGGGTAGCATGCACACACACATGCAATGACAAAGAAAACTGTTCTATTTTTGCTACATAAACACAAGAACAGTGACCCACGGGGTCCGAACCTTTCTGATAAGGCGCCATCACCTTGCCCTCTAACTTGCCGTTTGAAGTGCGGGGTTGTCCTTCGAATGGCCCTCTGACTCTTCTAGTGAGTGCAATTAAAGTCTATTCAGGGCACTATATGTGTCCTAACTATCCTCCATCATGTGGCCGGGCCTTTCAATAGCCACCTGTGAACTCTGAGGAACAGGGAGACTTGCCCTCATAAAATTCATGAGCATTGCTACATTCAGCAGCTGGCCAACTCCTCTCAATGGCCAACACCACTTTAAACAACTCTGTGTTGACTGTTGGGTGAATCCTTTTTAAACACAACCATATTCTCAGTGGCAGGGGTTAAGTAGCTCCCATGATTAGCTAAAACAAATGTCTTTATGGTGTGCTTGGATTTAAAGAAAAAGAAAGGATCAAGAGACCCAATTTGTTTTCATCCAGTAAGGACTCACTGAGAGATTGCTGACAGAGAAATTCTTTAGAAAAGGGCTAAGTGTCCAACTGATCTACCATCTCCAAGCCTACTTTGTTGTGATGCAAGTAAATGAATTAACGAAGCACACATATTATTTTGTAAGGATCTGGGAAATAATGGACTCCTCATATTAAGACTGTCTCCTTAGGTGTCAAGCTAAAAATGTTGACAGGTGACTGTCAATTTTTACATACGCGGCTACATACTTGTCAATATCAATAGTAAGTGTGGTCAGAAAGACACAGTAGAATTGGGCTTTACCATCCTAAACAAGGTAGAGTAGCAGGTCATATCTATATAACAATGTTTATATCCATTCAGCAACCACTCTACTTAATTATGGTTTAAAATGCATAAATTGAAAATCAAAAACATACCTTAACCATTTTAGAAAGATACTTGTAGTAAAGCAATTTGAAAATGTGTGAGGAGGACAGCCCATTTACATAACATACATAAACACAGGGCAGACACAGAGAAATACATAAACACACTGCTCCTCCTGACTCCCCCCTGCCAGAACTCCGAGCGGTGAGAGTGTGGGAAAGTTATTTTTAGGAACCAAGCAGAGCGCCTTCCTGAGTTTGATGCTCCTGCTCCGGATCAACATTCCACCTTTGAACCACTCCGACCATGGAGCTGTTAGTGCTCATGATGGTAATTTTCACTTTCTCTGTGCAGTAACAACTGAGTGGACTGTTTCATTTAAAATGGGACAAGTGCTGCCTTTTGCCACTGTTTAGTGAAGCCTCAATAAGATAATATAATATACAACACATATAATATACAAGAATAATAATTTGTCAGTGCAATATTACAGTGGACATTGTTTAGAACACTGAATATCCTGGATTATTGACAACAACTATGTCTGTGATTGAACATTCTAAGATGTCCTTTCCTGGAGAGTCTAATTTGTAGTGTGACTAATTATTTGAGTGTCTCTAAAATGAAATACTCAGTGGATATAGTTTGATCCAAGGATCCAAACTATGAGCAGAGTAGAGGTTTTTTTTTTTTACAGGGAACACAAAAAAAATCTTGTAGTTTTTAAGACTTACACAGAAGTGTATGAACCTAAGGCAAACTTAGATGTTATTAAAAGAAAGAAAAAAAAACACTAAAATGATTCAGAAGCCAAAGATACAGTGAAGACCAACTTTAGCACCAAGGGGTCTATGGTTCCCAGTCACTACCATTATGCTAATGGGCAGCCCTTTCCAAACACACTTACACATCCCTATAGTAATACAAGACCCCATGGATGTAGGATGGCATGCAGGCTCTTTCTATTTCTCTCTCTAATAGGAGCTGAAGACAACTAGAGCTACTTTAATCAGGTCTGAGTCCAGTGTGGCCAGTCTAGTCTGATGGGGGCTGAATGGTGCATGGACCATGTTAAGGGTTCACTGCTCACTGATGAAACAGCTTCACTTCCAGGGCGAGTTCAGGCAGACCACACTCTTACTCAGTCTGGCAGGAGGATCAAATATGCCCTGTTTTGTTTTGCTTTCATATTGTCTGTTTGCAAAAAACATTTCAACATTGGGATGATGTAGTATAGAGGGCAGCACATGTGGCAAAGTCCCAGATATTCTTATATTGAGCTTTGACTTGGCTACAGCAAACACAACTGCTACTCATTTTTTTCCCCAGGCACTTGATAATAAAAAAACAAAAGCTCACTGTGACTGTTCTGCCCAGTGCCTTTAATGATTCCTGCACATCCTCTGTGCCTAGGATGCCTTGACTTCATGACAATCTATACCACTGTGGGGTGCCAAATTTGTAGCAGCCATAAAACTCTGTTGAATCCTTCAGAGGTTAGTAGAACGGCATTAATTAAGTGGGTTTGTTTTTCTCTATTAAGAGAGCTAGCAAACACCAGCCCATGCATGTGTGCAACAAACCTACATGCAGAAGGACCATCATGCAGATACAGCAACAAAGAAAATAAGCTCAAAAATATGCAGGCGTCTGCAAGACTCGGCATAGAGGCCATGCAAGCTGGGCCTTTGCCCAGCACACAAGCACACACATGCACATTTGAAGAATAGATAAAATCCCTGTTAAATAATAAATGGAAATTTGATGTATGTTGTGAATATTGTTCTGTTGAGAGGTACGATTGCGTGCCACTGACGGGCCTGTACTGCAGTCTCTCTCTCTCTTTTTCTCATACACAAACAAACCAGAAGCACACACCTCATTCCAAAATGCAACAGAGGCTGGCGTACACCAATTGAGGAAGTATAAATTATTCAAGTTGAATATTATTCTGAAGGTCCACTCCCATCTGACTCTAATTCCCAAGGAATCACAGGCAGATGTATGGAGAACCTAAGTTTTTTTTTGTTTTTTTTGCACTGTACAAGGTAGTAGATTCAGGATATTCAGCACACCTATTGTTTATTGAATTCCCTGTCTGTAAGTAGTCACTGCGATCTGCCATTTGTACCAAATACTGAATGACCCAATTCAGTTCTTTCTCCATATGAGTTATTTTCAATGTTGGCTTTTGTCTGATCTTTAGTACCAAGCATTATTTGAGAAATGTAGAAGCTGATATGCGACCAGGCGTGAAATACAAATAAACATATACCCCAACAAACCCCGAGGACTGGGTCTCTGTCAAACTCATTCTCCGATGGTTTGGTGCCTCTGAGGAAAAGCCCTCATTTTAATTAGACCTGACCTGAGAATCACTTAACTGCTCCTCTCCTTAACCGCCTCCCCCTCCCCCTCCTCCCCAAGCCTTCGTTCTGTTCCTCACATAGGTCCATTAACACCCTTCCCTCGGCACCCATAGACTTCAACAGGGGGCAGACACAAGCTTTGTCTTAAAGACGTTTTGAGGACATGCCAAGAAATGTTAACGTATTCTACACACCTACTTCGGACTCTTAGTTCGGCCTTCTCTTCTCCTTAAGTTGTGTTTTTCTCAGCGCCGTCATCATTTTCACGCCCTTTTTCTGCTCTGTGTTTGCTTCACTACCAATCGGGTTAAGAATTTACTCAGCTGGCTGATGTAAAATTCATGTCATGTGGGATGGAAGGCCAGTAGACACCAAAAAGATGTTTGTATGATTGCAGAGTTTAATTAGTGGTTAAATACATGTAACACCAAACTTGGATGGCACGAGGCACCTGTGTTTGTTTACCTTTTGCGGCACCACAGCACTTTGACAGATGAAGCTGCATTGTGTTTAAGTAAAATCTGAGCCAGCATCAATTTTTGTTGCTAGACAACAGAATTTTTTTGTAAATACATTCTGTACTGGAAAAGATTCTGCATCAAAGAAGTCTCACCATTCAGATGATTGAGGGAGCTGTATTTTTTCATGCATAGCTTAAGTTGGTTTGAACACTGTCTTATTCACTGTGAAGACAGACATATGGAAGGATTCAATTCAATTCAATTCATCTTTATTTGTATAGCTCCAAATCATAACAAGAGTCATCTCAAGGCACTTTACATAGCAGGTTTAGGACCTTGCAAAATAAGTACATACAGAACTATATAGAAAACCCAACAGTCCCACTTGAGGAAGTGCTAGGCGACAGTGGAGAGGAAAAAACTCCCTTTAACGGAAGAAACCTCCAGCAGAACCAGGCTCATGGTGGGCGGTCATCTGCCTCAACCGGTTGGGGTGAGTGGAAAGAGGAGAGAGAAAAGAACAACAGGCAACAGAGATCAAAACAGAAAAACCTGCAACTGACATTTACTGTATTTATAAGTCAGAAACTGTAACCCTTACATTAAACGATTGTTGCCTGGGACCTTTATCATGAGGACATTTATGTTTCATGTTGCATCTTTCTCCATTTTGTGTACAATATGACAAAAAATATCAAAAATATCAATATCAAAAACTGAACGACAAAGATAAAGAAGTCTTCCTTTAAGCTAATACATGTACACACAACACAGCCACAGTTAAACAGCTCGTCAGTGCAACAGACACCTCCAAATAGCCATTTTAACAGAAGACTAATTTGACACAAATCCGTCTTATACTGTAACTGACCTGTGGTGCGATTCTAACACTGACGTACCCCACAGGCACGTTGCCTGTCAGTTTAAAGGGTCACAGAAAGGTAAGGAAAATGTAAATTGCATGCCATCCCCATTCTTCAGAAATTTCATCCACACACTAACATACCTTTGTGAAACTAGTGACGAAGACTGTGTCAGCTTGTTATCAGTGAGTGGGAAAATTCTCACACCCATATGCCTGTTTGTGTGACATACCTTATGTGCCTGCGTGCAGTAAGTATGTGCTTGTGCTATTGCTTGAATACCAATATCGCTATGTGTGGGAGCAAGAAAAGTCTGTGTATGTGTCTGAGTATGAGTTAATCTTGTCTAAACACCTAACACTCCCCTACCTGCTCAGACAGAGCAATGGGTTAATTCTGGCTTCAGGCATCATGGCTAATAACTGCTCATCAACCGAAGCTTGAACTCTCTGAAACGTCAACCGCTAGCATGGTAACCATATCACAAAACCAGCAGAACACTGATGTTGGTGCCAAGTGTAGGGTTAGAAATAAATGTATGAAACCTATCAAATTAAGAAAAATGGAATTATTAGAAAATAATTACAGAGCAGGTCTTTCTCGACAAAATCTGTAGTCTGAGAGCTGACAAACAAATACTCTTCCGCATTCCTAAAGTGGTAGATGGTAAAAGTGTGAGTCAAACTGCAGTTAAGAAATTAGTTATCAGCATAACTCCAGGTGCATTTTAGGTGGCATGTAGCTGCATGACCCAACTGATGAGGAGCTAGCACTGTCAATCACTTGTCATTCAACATCACCAAATCACAAATTAATACAGGTAGATGATATTCAAAGAGAGGTTGCATTTACTGAATTTAAATACAGAAAAAAGCTGAAAGCTGAAAGAAATGCTTAGGAGCAGGTGAAGTGCATTTTCTCCTCTACAATAAATGTGTGAAAGAAGACCAAGTGAGCAAGTGAGTTTCTCCCTTGCTGAGCAACACTCAGTGAGGGAATGCTGCATTACATGGCTTCAGGCAGATGAGTCCTGTAGCTTGAGTAAATAAGGTGATTAGCAGGGATGGTGTGGGCTGTCACACGTCAGACATTGGGGCTTAGAATCCAATCATTGTCTCACGTGTCAATCAGCAACTGGCGGTTGACCAACAGGTCAAACATGGTATACAATAAGCCATGTAGTCAGTACACAGTAGTCCGGTATGTGGTCTATACCCAGGTACAATGTCTCATACCTTTGTGACATCTATATATCAGGTGATAAAAACTAATGACACACAATTACGATGTCAAATAACACAATACAAAAACATAATAGTGCAGTATAAAAATTAACCTGTGTTGTAATTGATTCGATGCCTGCCTGATGATATAACGCGACGTTCTTTTGGAAAATCCCTGACACATAACAGTGTGTCCTGGCCAAGGACTGTGATTGACATTTCATACTGTAATGTAATCTCTCCTGTCATCAACAAAGAAATTTAGCATTTTGAAAAAACCTATGTGGACGAAATTGTCTTTTAATTATCAATTCTGAGGTCAATAAAAGAGTACAGTTCCCTTTACAATGAAGCACCTTTGACAAGAAGCCAGACAAAGCTTAGTCTTAACATTGAGCTGCTGGGGTATATACCACAGTATCCAGGCTCCAATAGCTACAGGGATGCTCTGGGCCTCAGCCCCCTGGCGTGTCCAATACAGATGCCTAATTAAAAGACCATTGAGTATAACCACCTTAAGTTTTACGAACCTTATAAATCTATACAGGAATGGTGGTCTGTGCGGAAAGGGTCAGAAAAAGGAGGGGGGTAGTGGGCCAATGCAGAAGGAGAAGGAGTTAGAAGAATGGTGAAGGCTGGCAGAAAAAGAGAAAGGGTTGACCGTAGGATGTGGTGAGGTTTGGGGGAGTGGGCATTTCTCTCTCCCCTTCACCTCCTGCCTGAGACAATAGGATTCACTAACAGCAAAGGACCAGAGGGCGTGACAAGGTAATGATAATGTAATGAGGACCAATCATGAGCCTGAGGAGGGCCCCTTAATTTGTCTCTAGAGTGGTAGTTCAGTGACAGATTGATTGCTCTGAGTGAGAGTGATGATTTGACACAAAAATGCAAAATGGATGCGTCTCTGACAGGAAGAGAAAGAGAAAAAGGTTGAGAAATTATAAATCAAATTAAATGAATAAATAAACATCTACAGCTGGGTGTGTACATAGAGCTGGGTGTGTACACCCACAATACAGGCTCAGTATGATCAAATTAATCAAAAGATTTAAAATGAAATGTTTCTTTTATTAAGAAGAAATAATTTGTTGTGTATTTCTGATGCTTGAATTAAACAACACTGCACTTATCCAATGTGACTTGTATAACACACAGCCATTTAGTATATGGCTGCAGTATAAAGCTGCTACTTACTAATCAGTACTTTTCTCAACAGGTTATAGTTATTGAGAACTGGGGAGTGACGTGCCAGACAAAATAAGCAACACCTACACAGTCTGTTCCCTTGAGAGCTATTGTGGTTGAAAATGTTTCGTGCCACCCTGTTTGTGATTATTTCTTCATTTCTGCTGGGGGCAGTTCCCTGCATCAATATTATTATAGGTGACTAACTCACACTCCTGTTGTATCAAAAAATACAAAAAAAACCTTAAATTGCCACCATAATCTTTGCCATGTTCTTATCGTATTCATGAGTATACACAGATTTTACCCTACCTCTGTTGCATCTTGACTTGACTTGAGCACTGGAACAAGTGTGGCAGCAACAGTGTATAATCAGTAACTTCACTTTTGATTTTACTACCCAGCAGATAAGTGAACAAGTTGGCAGAACTTGACTTCCATGAAATATTTCTCATTACCATTATTACTTAATTCCACTGCTATGATGCTGACACGATGGAACAAATGCGACGGCTTTCTTAATAAATAATTACTTACTATCTAACTTCAGTTGCTGCTTCAGGTACATGGCAAGCAGCAAAAATACACTGGAGAGATAAAATTGGGCCAACAAAGCAAAACAAAAAGTATTTGAGAGACAGCATTAAATACAGCAAGAGGATGGAAACAGTGAACACTGTGTTTTGCTCATGAAGAAATCCTGGGCATGCTGAGTAACCTTCACAACATACCTCAATAGTGAACTGTTTTCTCTTGAGCTTAAAGGCCAGGTCCTTGTGGTCAGGGAGTTGACTTGCCAGACAGTTCAGGCGAGGTACCTGGCGTACATGTAGCAGGCCTGTGAAGGACAAGGAGAGCAAATGAAACCTGAAAAGCACTACGTGATACATAAAAAAATATAACAAGAGTACAAAGAATATAATCCAGTCATAACCACAATGTTCATTTGTTTTTTAATAATAATAAAAAATGTGTTTGAGCTACAGTTGTTTTCTTATTTAAATGTAAAATAAATAAAAGCTACCACAAAGAATCAAAATTACTACACTCAAGATAACCATTTTGAAGACATATTCCTCTCATTTCAGGTTGACAAATGGCATTTTAGCATTAGGCAAAACTGAAGAAGAATTAAAAATATCAAATAATGACGTCTCCCTCTGATTTAATATACTGTATGGATAACTCAACTGCAAATGTATGTCTTTATTTCCTTTTCACATGACAGGGTTTTTCCTATTTCAACAAACAACTGGAAACTTTCATGAGCTGATTTTCTCTTCTTGATATTTACACAATCTTGTTTTTCCTTGAGGCAAGTGTGACATTAAGGATCCACCTGCTAAAAGGAAAGTGCAGTATTTTGAAAATGTCCTAAAATCAAGTTATCTAAAAATTTATCTGCGTTACATTTTTCATTGATTTGAAATAAACTCTGATCATCTAGCTGGAGTGCATGGAGTGACCAGCAGAATGTGTTTAGTGATGAAAGTAGGACATATCTTAAACCAGTATTGTTTAGAAAAATAATTCTGCACTAAGAATCATTAGTTACATTTCTATTTAAACATTCCTACTCTCTTCTTTTTTTTCTCACGAGTTAGTTAGTGGGTGTACTGTCAAGGAAAACTGCCAAATATTACTGGCACACAAAAGAGCAACAAGAGACATGAACAAACATACATGCTTAGGATTCCTACAACGACTACAAGCACTGGAGAATTCTTTACTATTCGTTCCTCATTTCTTTTCACTATAAAATTACATCTTCATAAAACTGAAAAAGTACAGTAGAAGTGAAGTGTTCGAAACGAGTGCAAGAGAGAAAAAGAGTGACTGAGGGGGTAATGGAGAAAGGGAGGCAGAGAAAGTGGGGGATGGTGGATTCTCTCCTCTTTGCACTTGGGTGATTTCCCCTTGCCTGATTTGCAGTGACAGGCTTCCCAGCATGCTTTGAGCAGCCCTGAACTGCTGCTGCAAACATGCACGCACGCGCATCCGCACGCACCCTCTCACACGCACACCAGATGCGTTTGCACTCATGAACACACATCAAAACAATCATACACATTAACGTATTTCATAACCCAACCAGAATTTATGTGGCTGGTTAAACAAAATGCAAATATAATTTTGAACAAGACATTCAAATAATATTAATTGAAAATTCCAAAGAACATTTTTGTTATACAAAACAATTTTAAAAAGTGATGCTGCAAAGCTCATATTTGTAATGGGTTTACATGCCACCTGCCTTTACAATGCAGAGGAATGTGATCTCTTTGCAATGATTTATGTAAATAAAACATACTGTTGGATGAAACCAAAATCTGTCATTGAATGTTTTTACTACTCATCTGTCACAACCAGAGTTGTCTAACCAGTGGAAGAGGGGGAGGGGGGGAAACGAGAGAAAAAGCACAAGAGTGGGAAGAGTTTGTGAGGCACAGCTAAAAATACCCCAGTTGCTTAAACTGACCTTTATATGTGGAGAGTGTGATAGAGTGATAGAAACAAGGGAAGTGGGAGAAGGAAGAAATGGTAAAACCGTACAGGAAAAGTGATGGTGAGGACTGGGAGAGTACAGACAAACTACGGTACCCTCCCCTCTGCTTTCTTCATTCCCCTCTCTCCAGTCATCCCTTACCAGTGTCCTCTTCGCCTACTGAAAGCCTTGCCCTCCATTCATTAGCAGAGCATGCTGGCCATGGAGACATTGAGCGAGGAACAGAGAGATAGAGGCAGAGAGGAAGAGAGAGTGATGGTGAGAATATCGATTCCCCAGTGTTGGTCTGCTCTGCTCCAGAGCCTCAGGGGTATGGGACTCGGGATGGAGAGGGGGCGAGGCGAGAGGGAGAGAGGCTCTGCTGGAGGGGGGGAGGCAGGATGGAGAGGGTGAGGGTGCGAGGGAGAGGGGGTACAACGTGGCAGCTGAATCCCCCCCGGCCTGTCTACTGAGGAGCACGTCTGATTGAGCAGCAGCACACTAACGCACACTGACAGGCTGGCCTGCAAGGGGGCTGCCCTGCCTCCATCCACAGCCCAGCACTAGTCTTAATGCACTGCCTGTGTATATGTGTGTGTATTTGATGGAAAAGAGACAGAAAGATAAGTGGGAGTGTGTGTTCTTACCATGGTAATCTTTGTAGAGTGGGTTGGTCTCTCTCTCAGAGCCTTTGAATGATTCCAGGGCTATGGCATTGTCACATAGCCTGGTTATGCTGCCCATTAGAGCTCTGTCCTGTAGGATTGAGAGAGAGAGAGAGAGAGAGGGAGAGAGGGAGAGAGTGGGAAACATGAGCAGGTAATTAAAAGCCTCCTGACGGGCCATCAGTGTTGCAATTAAATTAGGTCATCATTTCCCATGGCCAGGTCATTTCTGCCCATGGCTTATGTGAGAGTGATGAGGTACAGATAAGAAAGAGCAGGTATAGAGGTTATCCTGGTGACGATGGGACAGACAAATGGTTGTACATCTTACATCAGGTGTACATCCACATGCAGTGGTATGGGAAAAGCCAATGAACAACTCACTCAGTTTACTTCATCTAACAGCAATTTTTACGAAAAGGCTCACAGTTGGAGCACACTCACAGCAGGGTATCAAACCTGCTCACAGCAGGGGAGGACAGAGACAGCAACAGTGGCTTGAAGAGGAGAGCTCCCCCTACTGGTTAGGTCAGTGACTTGAAAGCAAAGATGACAAATCAGGGGCAAATACAGTAGATTGAAAAAAATGAAAGAAATATACAAAAGGGTGGAGGCAAAGGGTACAGAGAGTGGAGGAGAGGGAGAGAAAGGGACATTGGGATGGGGGGAGAGAGGGAGTCCTGCATTATTAATCCCTTTGCCTCCTGAATCATTCACATCCTTCTCTCTGTGCTGGCTGCCACCGCCTAATGCAGTTTTCATGCCTTCATGTCTTTTCCCCACTCTTTCTTCTTCATTTTCATTTTTGTCCTACTTTTAAAGTATGCATATCCCAACAGCCAGTACCACCAGCACTTGCAGGGTATCTAAGGTCACTCACATGCAGCAATTAAAGCCAGCATAAGAGTTTGGACACAACTGTTCAAAACATTAATGGTACAGTATGACCAACTGCGCCTAAAACTTTATCCATGTTAGACTGTCTAGGCCATAATGACCCTCCTGTGCTTACTTAAATACAAAGATGAGGCTCCTTGGCAAAGAGTCAGATTTTTCAATGTCATAGGAACCCAATGTGTTCACACAGAGCTGTGTACCGTCACAGCAGGGCAGAATGAGGTCATTAAGACTTGCGCATGCTCCACAGCTCCTTAACTTTAAGGAAGTGACCACAAAAATGCTCACCTCAACGGTACATGCTTTTTAAAATGTTATTTATAATTGATAAGGGGCTCAAACAAGAGTCATTTCAGTTCTGCACTGAAAATCTATGCTGGCTCAATTAGCTCAGATTCTATCAGTGTAAATCCCCCAAACCCCTGAGCTTCAACTAACAACCGCTGAGTGACAGGTCAGAGGGAGGGCCCAGCCTTCATCTTACCTGCATAATCTTTCTCAGATTTCTCAAGGTGTGTCATTATGTATGCATGTGGGCAAAGATTAGACACAGATGTAGCAGAAGAACTGTACAAGAAGTTCTATCAATCCTATCCAAAACTTGGATGGAATCAGGTATAACTTTTCTGTTGGCCTAATGAGTTGGGACAGCAGAGTCTATATATAAATGCACATCCACAACCCGAATCAGATTTCAGGCACAATTTTGCTACATTTATATATTGAGAAACAGACCAATCCTAAGTCCATATGGACACTGAAACTTTTAGCTCAACTTAATAATCAGCAATGCAGAGTGAAAAGTAAATAAGACGTCAGTTCAGTACTATTAGCTGTGAAGAAACCATCTCTTGTAGACCCATCACAGAAAGCTCTGGTGCTAAACAACTGTGCTTGACCAGTCCAAGCTGTGAGTCACAATATTTGCATAGGTCAGGACACCACTTAGTCTGAGCAGCAGGTGAGGTGTATATGGATGCATTTTGTGTATTTTGTGTTTGTGTGTGCTCACTTGTGGGGATGGGTGTGGTAGCAGGAGATAGTATGATGGAGGAGGACTGGGCTGGGACAAGCCTAATTAATGTTTCAGATGGACTGTGGCACTGGGCTGCTGTGAAGAGGCTTTCAGTGAGTTGCTCAGCTTCCCAAGCTGCTCAATAATGGATAGAGTGTCCAGAGTGGTTTCGGCCAGGTAGCCCACTGCTACGAGTCTAGACAGTCTTCCAAAGGCGACTCTCCGTTAACTAAGCTAATTAAGTAAGCAAAGACACTGGCAGAAAAAGCTCTGCTAACATGTCAGATCTTAAAATAGCAAACATGCTGAACATTGTCCTATGAGAAGAACACCAAATGAGATTTGCAATGTTAAACTAATCATAAGGTCATTTCATAGATGCTCATCTTAAGAGCCTCTTATTACCTCCATGTTGGCTAAGTCAACCAACACCTGATTCAGTCCAAAATTTCCTCCTCTCCTCTTCTTCCCCCACTCATTCACTTCTCTCCCCAGGGTGGAGAAGGGGGTGGGGACAGATTAAGGGTTTGGAGGCCAGGCCAAAGAGGGACAGGGGGACCGCTCCCACCACAGCTGACATCTGCTAGTTAGCCACTTTACCTTTTTTGACTAGGCCAAAGCCACTGTGCACTGAACATACAGGCCTGGAGCCAGAGCATGTTGTGACAACACAGCTGTTCTGAAAGTTAAGCATCGACTTATGTCACTGTAAAAAGGGATCACAAATAATGCTGCTTCCACGCACTTTAGAACGAGGACTAAGAGAAAGTAGGGTGTTTGAAGTGTGATTGAGACAAAAAATGTTTGGTAGAAAGTCTCAGATGGCTTTTCTGGTGAGTGTGCCTCTATGGTCGAGTATCTGGGGGAGGGCTGTGGTTTGCCATATGCCTCAGCAGATGACTCCACCTTCACACTGAGAGGCCAGACTGGACACAGACGCAAGCACACAAACTCACAGCCCCCCGTGCCCCCCCACAAGACACACACACTCTCAGAGAGACACAATACAAGAATGGACATTTGTAAGATAATAAAATGCATACACAGACACACTGTTTCATTGTGTACAGCTTCAAGTAATTAAAGCCCAAACAAACAAACACAGACTTAGAGGCCTTTGAATGAAGTGTGCACTCAACTGGGTCCGTTGGGTGAGTGATGCATAGAGGAAGAGGCACTTCACAGGCCTGATTCCTACCACGTTGACACTGAACCACAGAGTCAAGAGAAGGCCTCACTACCAAAGACTTAAAAGCTCATACTCCATTATTGAATAAGTCAGAGCAAACATACATACCAAAGAAGAAGGGGTGAAGATGAAAAGAGGGCAGAAGTTCAGCTGTGACTTGTAACTTTAGCATATAATGGTAGTTTTGCAGTACCATAGCACATCTCTGAAGCTACTCACAAACTAAACTCAACTTTGCATCACTACTCAGGTTAACCATAATGAGATGTTGTTTTGTTTTCTGAGTGGATGCTCACAAAACAGTTTCAAGTGGTTCTCATGGGTCAAATATTGTCTTACCTGGATGAGATGTGACGACACGGTAACTACAGCAACTGACAGTGATGACCTCATCAATGCACGTAGTCCGTAGAGAAAGGTAGTGAGGGCGTGACGGTGTGCAGGGTTATCATGGGAAGTCACGTCATCGCCCCAAAGAGCTGAGCCAAGAGAGTGAAGCCCAATGCGCAAGATGTTACGTGACTTTGACTATAAGAAAGAACAAGAAACAGAAGGTAGTTAGGAATAATACAAGATTGAGAAAGTCGTGTACATACTATATGTATACTAATGCAGAGGTACAATTTGATTTAACTCAGTGTCACAGTGTGCTTTTGGAGGTTAACAGACAATTGCTTTTAAATTATTTCAGAAAGGTGCTGCTCTCTTGGGTAGTATTCCCAAACTGTGGGAGAGAGCGACTGGACAGTCTGCTCACCAGCACAGACGATCGGAACACAGTGCCCAAACGTGACTGGACACAACTGCCCAATCACAGAGGCCATCTGACACACGCACAATGGACCTGTCAGACAGGCTTCCAATATGGCTGCCACCCAGAAACCCCAGCACATTCTTGGCACTACAGCGATGCTCTGCAGCCAAGGGGGCCTGGGTAAGGGTGGAGTGCCTTCCCTTGAAACCTCTCACCCCACCACAAGAAATCAACGGTAACCCACTCTCATGAAGAAGGAGGAAAAAAGTTGCCAAACAGTGGTGGGATATATATCACTGAAACAGAGAGAATGAAGGAGCCTGTCCTAACAGTGAGAGGTTTTTAACCTTCAGTACAATTGCTTTTTATTTGGGGTTTCTTCGGATGGCTCCTGATTACTGAGGTGAGAGCCAAGAGTGATTAACAAAGCTCTGGCCTAAAATATGCTCACTTTTCCTTTTCCTCCCACAACCTCTCCTCTCCTTTATCCAGCCCCCTCTATTATCTAAACCCTCCCAAAATCTCCTCCACCCCGCTCCCCATTGCTTCCTCTCCCAACAGTATGACCTAAGCTTCGTTTGAATCTGGATCAGAATCACAGGCATCTAAGAAAAATAAACCCCATTGTTTCTGGGACATTTTTAAAGTTGCCTCATAGTTTCCCAAGGGAGAACTCTTACACTGCAAATTCATCCACCTCTATATCATTAAGGACCAGTGCTGCATCTCTATATCTAACTATACCTAATTATTAGTGCTGTGTCTTACTATTTCTTTGTCTAGCAGGTTTTGCCTACACAGGTCTTAGGGGAACATAATTAGAAATGTATTTCTATGTGTACAGCCAAGCGAGTGGGTGTTGGGGGTTTGCTGTGGTACCACGACCGTTGCTGTGGAAACATTATGAGGACAAGCCAAACTTAACTCATATAGTTTAGCCTATAGAAAAATCAGGGAACAGTGCCAGCAGAGTCCAGCCAAGGACCTGAGGCCAGCCATATAGACTACAGCCAGTTTGGGACCAGAACCTAGTCACCAGTCAGTCTGTGTGGAGACTCAAAGTCCTGCTGCCACCCCTATCCCACTCAAAAGAGAATATATGCTCAGGGCAATTAATCCTTGTATATAATATGTTATATACAAAACATATTTCAGATGAACGTTACCTCTTTTTAACAATCCATGACTGCAGATTAACAAATAAATGTACACACACTGACTATCACCCACACTGGGCATTCTTGTGCCAGTGCCCACGTCGCTCTGCGCCGGTCTGCATTCCTGGACTGTGCCAACAGCATGTCAGGCGGCCACACTGCTTTAATGATGTCAGCAGTTAATCTGGCATGTGAGTGACAGCACTCGGGGAGTGAGGGTAGGGGGTATTGGAGGTAAATCCTGTGTGTGAGTGACAGGAAGAGAGGTGGCTCCAGGTGACGAGCAGAAGGGTCACCAATTGTAGGTGAATAAGGAATGAATGCACACACACACAGTATATAAAGGGCATCACGTTGTGTTCACAGAAGTACACTTGGCCCTGTGTAAAACATAAATAGGAATGCTAAGATAAACAGACGGGGCCATAGATGTTTTTGGCATTCTCTAGAGGACCGGTGATTATTAAAAAGATGTATGTCAAAGGTAAGACAGACACAGCTGGGACACACACAGGTGAGGCCAACCCGAGCAGGTGAAAGAGAGGTAAACATACTCGAGACAAGTGGTAGCTGGAAGGTGACAGAAGAGCTTGGGGTAACAGATGCCTAGTATCTTTTTTATATATATATATATTCTCTACTGTATATCTCACTTTATAATTTAAATGCATTATAATTTGACTGGACTCACAGTAATTACTGTGTGTACAAGCAGACATTTGCAAGCTGGAACCTGGCACCTTTAATGACATTCAGTGAACACATGAAGAAGAAAATGCACACCTGCTTTTTGTGCTACAACATTGCTGCATAAAAGTTGAATTACCTTTTTTTGTTGCTGTACCAATAAAATAATATAAAATCAATAACTAGACAGGGCCCTCGATTAACAGATTGTAGATAGGGATTTATGTGTGTCAGTAACCTGAACTGAGTGTTTTTTTATAGCTAATACGGAATCAAATTAACAAACAAAATGTATGCCATGTTTGAACATTGTAAACACTCTATTTTGGCTCTTTGCTTAATATGGTTAACTGCAACTTGAGATACATTTCAAGAAGACTGTATTCGCAGAAAATAAGTGGCAAAAAACTGAGATTTAAGGCTAAAAGAAACAAATGGAAAACAGTAACATTTCTGGTTCTTACCACAGGGGTTGCTAGGTCAAAGCCCTCTCTGTGTATGATCTCTTGAAGGGACTTCAACAGTGCAGAGTAGGACTCAAGTACAGGACTGGAGAGGGCACAGAATGGAGGAAGGAGTGGACACAGTGGAGGAGACAACCAGAAAGGGAATAGAAAATGGTTACGTAGGATATGTACATGAACCGTAACTGAAACCATTTTGATTAAAGTGGGAAAAGCCTATCACCATAGTAGCTTAATTCTCTATGACTGCAGCATATTCTTCCTGACTGTGCTTTTCTGGAGTCACCGAAGCAGAGAGATGATCCATATCAAGAGATCCAATTAATTTATTTGGTTGATTAAATTACAACATGACTGGTTCTCTGTCAGCTCCCTGAGGATCTGATTGTGCCGAGACAGACAGACAGATGAGCAGCACATATGCACAAACATACAGTAGACACAGCAAAGCTGATAAGGGGGAGGGGGCGGGGGTTAATGGGCTGATATCTAAAATTAACATGGAACAGCATTTTGGTGTTTAATCAGGGGTGAGATGTGCATCACTGACAAAGGGCATACAGTACCATTGGAGCAACAGTCAAGGAAGGGATTACTGCTGAGCCAATAGGAATGTTAACCCCATCTTTTTACACAGGACTCTCCACTTAAGAACGCCCCACCATTGTAATGACCACTCTGAAGTGAAACACAGTGGGCTGCTATGTCAATTGTCAATTCAACCTGCAGGGTACAAAAGCTGATATGTATAGATTGGTCGCACGCCCATATCCCTGCATAAAGAACACTAATACACACTTGTGTTGATTACACTTTCGCCAAGTATATCCATGTACTCTATTTCAGTTATTCAGCCCAACAATGGTGCCTCCTGACCCCGCTGGGGCTAATGATAGAGCTGGTTTGGTGAAAGAGGGACACCTACCCTCCTTGGCCTCTCTGCCCATGCCCCTGCTCTGAGGTAGGGGGCTGGGATGGTTTGACGTGCAGTTGAGCAGGAGGTTGCCTCTGGTTGGCAGCCATTGTGTAGGAGGGCATTGTGTTTTAGCTACCCCTACTGAGCACCCCTCATTCAGGTACCAAAAAGGTCTAGGTGCTTAGCTACAGGGACTAGCGCGTTGGCTAATTAGGATCATACACAGGGAAGCGTCTTTATCACAGTATTCCTCTTTCAGTAAGAAAAGAAAAGAGGAGAGTAGGGGATGCATGGTCTTAAACAACAGGATCTGTATCACCTAGAGAGCAATTTGTGCCAATTATGCCTTCAAGTGAAACGGAGCAATTTAACAGCTAGGGTATCAACATGGGGCTGTGGACACGTGCATGGGGGAGTAGCCTGTTTCAGAGTTTGTGTGGTACGTGTGTGTGTGTGCAATGAGCTGAGTGTGTGTCCGTGTGTATGTATGTGTGTCAGTGATGGGGTGGAGCTGGGGCCACAATGGCACAGTGCAGGTGTAGTTTCCTGCTGTCAAAATGTCTGTGAGATCTAAAACCTATTCAGACACCTCAACAGTACCAGCATGTCACTCAGCAGACTGATGCACAATGCTGCTGACATAAAATATATAATACATAAGATAAAACATATTTCCTATTAACAGGCATTATTATATCTGGCTATTTTTGTGAACACTGTTCACTTAACAGTCCACACTTCTACATATCTAAAGCATTTGATGTTTCTGCATGGGTAGGGTGCTCTGTTAAACAGTCTCTGTTTATAAATAAAATAAAGTAAAATAAAAAAAATAAAGGAAGAGGGATTTTATAAAGCCTCCTGAACATCCTGTGTGCTCCAGATTGCTGTATTTACACAGCGTGTGCGAGTGTGCCATCGTGTGCCCCTGTGTGTTCAGCAGTACTCTCTGAGTAAAGAGCCCACATGACCTCTGAACCTTAAGTACACTCAACACAGGAGAAATCAAACAGATGCAGAGCAAACAAGGCCCTTATTTGAACAGACAACCTTTCCAAGAGGCTGAATGACTTAGGCCAATGGCAAAATAGTGGAATAACCAGGGTGATTTTTAACCGACTTTTCACTTGGATAAAGGGTAATAAGTGGTTCAGTATTTTTAAAAATGTAATAGTGCTGTTTAAAGTAAATATGATGAAAACTGTGAATGCTTTAATCTTTCATATCGGCATGCAAACAGTAAAAACAAAAAAATTCAGCTTTCATCCTTTGAGTGTATATAGAAATAATAATTACAGCCAAAACAATAAATGATAAGCTGATACATAGAAGATTAATCAACAACTATTTTTATTTTTGATAATTGCTTTAACTTATTTTTCAAGCAGAAAGGCTTATCACTAACTGGTTGGTTTCATCTTCTGAAATGTGAGGATTTGTTTTTTTCCCCGTTTTATACAATAGTAAATTGAACATCTTTGTTTTTTGGCTGTTTGTAAGACAAAACATCTGAATATACTGACTTATCGGCTCCAAGTTCTCTTGTTCTGGGCATTTTTAAATTAAATTGACTTTATCTCAAGTATCTCAAGCAACGGGCTCTGTATGATACTGAGGAGAGCTTAATGTTGAGTGTTTTCCTTAAAGTAGACTTTTCTCAAATGCACATCCTGGTTACAGGCTGCAGGGCTTACACAGTATGTGGTCTTTAAATTATGTTGGTCTGTCTGAATTGTTGGGTTATATGTATTCTGTGAACAATGCCATGTTTACTTACCTGTGTCTGTGGATGATGTCTTATTTGTGTAACTGTGTTATGTGGATGATGTCGTGTTTGTGTGCCTGTGCTCCGTGGATGGTGTCGCATTGGCTTCCATGTGTTCTGTAGATGATGTCTTGTCGTTTTACCTGTGCGTGGGTGATGACTGGGTGGGATGTTCTGGAAGGTAGAAGCGGTGGCACTTGGCTGCCTGGCGGATTTCTGGCTCCATTGTCTTGGAGACATCATAGTAGTGCCCGAACCGGGACGAAGATGCCAGGGCACTCTGAGGAGGTCAAGAAGTTAAATCTCATGTTAAAGAATATGAAAACTTTTATTTAAACAGCATTTCAATTTATATTCAATCATCTCTGTCTTGACACTTCTGCTGGCTTTTTTTTTTACACTTCTTACAACAAATAGTGTGTATTCAACTCAGATAAGAACAAAACAATTCATCAAGAAAATCTTATTTGTATTTCTAATATGTTAAATGAGTGTGCTTCACAATACTATGGTAATGCAATTGCATTGTTTATGGGTCATTCCTCAACATCCCTACAGCAGAGAAGTTAAATAACCACTACGACCAAGCTCTTAATCATTTCTTCACATAAATGTCCACTTCTGGCTGTGAAAGCAAATGTGTCAGGGACGCAGGGGAAGGCGGATGTTTTCCTGCAGCTGAAAGAGAGAATTTTAGCTCTTCTCTCTCAGTGAAACCAGGGATTCCATTGTTAAAGGGGCCCTTAATCTACTTCTAATCTGGATTAGGGCCCCCGGTGTGTCCCTCTCCTGGCGGGACGAGTGGGTCAGCAGGGCAGGGGAGTCAGGGGCTCATCTTCTCTTTGTGAGCGAGGCAACCCGCTTAGCGTTCCATCCCCGCCCTGACGGCCTCACCTTTGATCTGATGTCTTCATCAGGCGAGCGACACAGTGGGCTATTCCAGGAGAGGTGTGTGTAAAGGGAAAGTAAGCGTTGACTCTGGGGGAGAATTTGGGATGCAAATCCTCTGGTGGGGCTTACTAGTGGTTTGTAAAGACGATTTTACAGGGGAAGGGGGAGAGGTGAGGAAAGGACACAGATATAAAGAAGTTTCCAGGGAGAGAGAAAGAGGGAGAGGATCCCCAGGGACACACTGTGTGCTGTTAATCCACATAGCGATATGGATTATAGACCGAAGGAGGGAAGACTGCAGAGAAGGAGAAGAGAAGGGTCACCTCTACTCAAAGCGGAAGAAAGAGTGCAGGGCTGCCAACCCTAGCAGGGGGAAAGGCAGGGATTTGGGGGAAGACAGAGGAGCAGGTCTGGGTCACAGGGTTGAGCGAGCAGACATGTCAATGCACAGGCTGCAAAGTACTCTTGTTTCCCAGGCTAAGCAGGGGTGCAGGCGTGTGTGTATCTGTGTATATGTGAGTTGGGGACCACTGAAAAGCCTACCTATAGCCAGCTAAGTGTGAGTAATCTGGTCCAGCTCTGAAAGGAAAGGCTAAGGCCTCATTCACTCCACAAAGGAGTTTAGAAGCTGATGGATTTAGTGGTGAGGACAACTGCCAAACTACTAAGTCCAGAGAGCCAATGTGCTTCTTTCCCCAACTTTAACAGAGACAGAGTTAGACTTTGAATCAAAGATCTACCGCTTAATCACGGTGTTACATTCCATTGGCATACTGTAATGAAAATAAGCTACAATTGAATTTTTTTTAAATATAATTTATTGATCTCCATGGGAAGTAGTTGTTGGACAGCTGCAGATGATGGCTCTAGTACTACGGTGTTTCAGTGTCTTGTCCAAGGATGTTTTGACAAGCAGCTGGGAGGAAGGCGGGAATTTAACCACCAACACTGGCGTTAATAGATAATATAAACACTTGATTACCTGTACTTTTGGAAGATTCTGATAGCGCCAAGCAATCTTCATAGCATCCAAACTCTCCGACGGTTCACAAGTGAGCCTGGGCTGCTCCATTGGTTTGTGAATGGCAACATCATCCAAGATTGGAGCCGGGAGTTCCTGCACAACAACATTCAATGAAGACAGTAAATTAAAATATATTGATTGAAGCTGGTCAAAAGAGATTTCATTTTCATCACTGCCATTGTAGTGATTTCAGAAGACCACAACAGAACAATGCAACTTGCCGCAGTGTTGCACAACCTCATCCATCCATTTACAAAAGGTACATTTCAGTTTTTGTGGAGAATTACTTAAACTTAACCATATATGAACATTTACTAATGTGGTTCAGTGCGAATACTCTTTTCATGATGCACTTTGGGAGAATCCAGGGTTTAGGATGCAGTGATTATAGTGAGTGAGAATAATCTTTGTAGCAAAAATAAAAAATAAAGTCTTACAAAAAATGAAACTTAAGTTTCTAAAATGGCAGAAACAGTTGACTATAGTAAATGTGAGAACCACAAGAACACAAAGGAAAAACTCTCTTATAAGG
>JAUBNQ010000017.1:5021028-5033440 GCA_032353495.1 Ctenopoma kingsleyae | reverse complement strand
TGTTCTCCTGTTTCCTGTTTTAACGTCATATTTTCAAGCACAGCTTTTTGTGTGGATGTTATTATAATGCATAAAGTACAACTTTGGCATCTAAGGATTAGCATATTGTGAATGTAGCTGTGAAAACACTAAATGATGTGATATATCCCCATTGGGAGTTCCCCTCTCTTAATAAGCCTTTGATATGTAAAGAGAGGGTGAGGCTGTGACCCCTCCCACTATCAATCAGTGTGAGAGAGGCCCTCCTCCTGTTTGGCAGCTTCTGGGGCTACAGTCCTCTTCACAGAGATATGCATAGGGAAACATTTCAACAATGCTACAACCATGCCACCCTCGACCTTTCAGATACCCCCGCTGACCCTGATACATCTTGGGGAAAGCTGTATGCCTATAATACCTGCTAAACAATGATAAATATATGCTCATAGTTTAAAATGTATCTGTACAGTCAATTAAACTACAGCAATAGCAAAGGTAAATAAACTAGAAAGCCAAATGCCCACACCAGATAAGGACGTTGCAGCGAAGAGAGGCCACCAAGCATCAATGATTTGGAAATATTCTGATTTCTAAAGCTGGACAAGTACTGAAGAACGAAGATGGAAATGACAACAAACCCTCTCCACCATGTGAAAAGATACTGTTATGGTAGTATACAGAAAGTTGTACAGTTCACATAACACCAAACTTGCAAAAAAGTACATTTTATTGAAGTGAGTCAAATTTTATTTTATTTTATTTTCAGTTTGTGGCACATATAAGTAAATATAACTGTGAGTACCAGCGTGCAGTAGCTTTTGTGACCTTTTGTGAAATGTTTATTGAAAAGAACTGTGGCTGTGGCCTCGTTGAGGTGTACGTTAAAGCATGTCGGCTACAGAGAGTATCAAGTTAAACTTTACTTGGTTTATTTAGGGTTTAACGCTATCTGAATATACACCTATAACATCAAATTAAAAGTTAACCTGAGTAGTTTTCTTTAAAATGTTATGGTCACATTCAGTGCTATACACAAAAAGCACACAACTTTTATCCTTGAGGTCAAACAAATATATTCAGTAATCTTTTGCTTAGCATAATGCTAATTAATGACATTGATTAATATGGTTTTAACACTCATGCCTTTTCTAAAAGTAGCCAGAATAGATCCAATATTTTCCAGCGACTAAAGGGTAAACAAAAGTTTTTCAAAAATGTCTTTTTGACCGTGCAAGTGCTCTAAAGGGATGATGTTGAAGTAGACATATTGAGGCTATCTTTGCTTCTCTGTGAATGGCTTGTCAAGTCTTGTACCTTGAGAAAAAAAAACATACTATAGAGTACAACATATTTCCTTCCTAAGAGATTACAGAATAGACGGCATCTTCTCTTACCTGTAAGATGTCATCTGGATTATCTTGAGCTGTAGCCACAAAAAGTTCATGTCGACACACCACTCCCTCTGCTAGGAAGTACTTTAAGATCATGCGAGAGTAGCTATCATATCGGTCCTCCTCTACAAAAGAAATAGAACAAACAAGAAAGACAACAACAATCAGAAATTGAGTAGAAAAGTCAAACAACTAGACATTGTCATTCAAATAGATACAACATATTTTCTATGAAAAACATATCAGCTTTAAGTCTATCATAAAATTGTGTCTCATTCTGACACCACACATCCAGCAGTCCATGACCACATCATAGCTGCTCACTGTAATCGACATAAGGACCATATCCAGCTTAGTTTTTGTAAGGAACGGACAGCAATCGGCATGGCACAGAGACATAGGTGTTACTATGTGAGCTCACTCTCAAAGTGCAGATGACAGCTTCGTCTCTCTTATTTGGGTCTTAAAAGTACTCCTGTCCACTTTCACGTATCACATCTCCAACCAGCAGTAGAGGTGAGAGGGAGATACCTGTCTTAAGAATTCAAGTGACCCCTCCCACTGAATGCAAAGGTACCCTAGATGTCAGGGCAACTGACAGGAGGAGGCAGAAGTAGGATAGCATAGTGTTTGTTCTCAAAATGCTTCCTGACGTGGTTGAGTTGAATCTCTCTGCTATCATTTGAATTCGGCAACTTCTAGTGCCAATTGCATCAGGTGCATTTATTACCATAAAATTAGGTGAAAAGGAAAGTTAAGTTAAAAGTAAGACTTTAAATACAAGTGAAGATGGGTGTTTTAGGCATTAAGAATGGAAAGTAATTCTAAACATCAAACATACTTCCCCAAAGGTACCCTATTTCAGCGCACACAAAGCGGCCACCCGCCCATTACACATCCCAAACTCACAAAAAAAAAGGCTGCATCATCACCATGAAACCCCCCGAGCAGGGCACATAACTCTACCCAGCATGCTACTGATGCTTCCTGTCACAATCACCATTTTGTAAAGATTTCATAGGCCTCTCCACACAATGACAAACAGTAGACACAAGGACAAAGGCGGCAGTGACAGTTTAAGGTAATGGGTATACAACTGACAGCTTGGGAATGACATCCTGACGTGTCATCCTCAGAACATCCAGAGAATTCCCCCTCCCACGTTCCTGGTCTATGTCCTCACCTACGGACTTAGGATGGCTCAGGAAATTCCACGGCTCTTCAATTTGTTGTCGGTGGGGCTCCCTGTTCTCTTATTGATGGGTTTCTAGGTCAGCAGGCCTTTGTGGCTTTCAGCAGGCCTCACAAAGACTCCCAGATGGGCCCTCTCAAGATGGGGCCTATTGTGGTTGTGTTTCTATGGGAGCCTTACAAATGGAACCTCCAGGAGTCATTAGGCTGTTGAGGCGGGGGGTAAGGAGAGGGGGCGAATGGGAGGTAGTGGGGTATAGGAGCAACAGGGGGTTGGGGACGGTCATATCTTTGAGGTAGATCAGTCACTGTGGGCAGGCAGGAATGATATTTTTACTTCTTACGTTTTTTTTGCTCATTCTGACTAAGGTTTGGTAAAACGGGGAAACGCCTCTGCCTCATTTCCCTTTACACAGGAGAGTGGGAGTGCAGGAGTCCTGAATCATATCTGCTAAAGCTGTAGGGGGAGGAGGCAAAATATCTAGGTCAGAGTGTTTCCCCCCTTGTATGAGTCTTTGGTCTATGAAGTATTATTATTTCTACAGAGCAGCTATGTGGCAGAAATACTCCATGAAAAAATTGTCTGAGCTTTTACAAAATGCAAATATTGCTAAAAGGTGGTTTTATTATCTCAAATTTCAATTTGTCATTTGCATTTATCAACCTTCATATACTGTATATGCCTATCAGATCTCAGCTCATATAAGCATTTAACTCTTTTTTTTTTTAACAATGCACTGTAGGCAGACATCTTGGGCTCCTCGGAGCTCTGCTAGGTGCTTAAAGTTGCCTCTCGCATTTGGAGGTTTGGATTTCAAAACCTATTCTATAGTAGAGCCGCACAGTAAATATGAATAACTTTTTTTCTCTCTCCCTCAAAATAAGATGAGAGCAGAATTTTCTTAATGCAGATGGAACAAAATACAAACAACTCACTTCCAACTGCAAGAAATGCTATGCTATTATTGTAAAACCCTTATATAAAGATTATTCTGTGTTGACACACAGTGAGTGACACATATGGCACAGAGGGTCTCAGACTTCCAGTTCTTGGGCATACACAGAGGAGGATCTGAGGTGGAGGGCAAACACCACTGCACTAGTAAAGAAGGCGCAGCAGAGACTTTACTTCCTGAGGAATCTTAGGAAGAACTACCTCACTCAAAGATGATGCTTGTGACCTTCTATGGTTGCTTCATAGTGAGTGTATACTGCATCTGTGTGTGGTTTAGCAGCTGCACAGCAGCAGAAAGTAAAGCACTCCAAGGGTCGTCACCACTGCCCAGAAGATCATTGGGTGTCCTCTCCCCTCTCAGGACAATCTTTACAGCTCCCGCTGCCTTTAAAAAGCACGCAACATAATCTGAGATCCCTCCCATCCTGGACACTGTCTGAACTGCTGCCCCCGGGCAGATGTTTCAGGTCAATTAAAGCACACACACACAAACAGATTCAGGAACAGTTTTTATCCACAAGCCATAAATTATTCACTGCTAAAACGTTCAGTGGGTAATGTGCAATAATTACCAGTAGATGTGACAGTACTGCTATATGTTGCTGTTGTGTAAATTGTTTTGTTGGCGTTTACACTGGGATAATTGCATTTTAAATCTTGTTGTTTATGCAATGACAATAAAGGTATTATATTTTATTTTATTCAGACAATCTCTCCACAAAGACATGACATAGTGTTGCACTCAGTTGTTCAAATAGTGCAATTAGTAGTTGGGTAACAAACTGAATAAATAACAGAAATTGAAGGGCCTGTGCCATGCCTGTCACCTATCTCACCTCTCCACAGCTGGCCTGTCACAGCATGAAGAGGGTATGAATGTCAGATCAGTAGTTTCAGAAAACTGTTGACACTGAGCCTCCTATCCGTCGTTGTGAGGTTATGGTGATCCAACCATCTGACATTCAGTTTGGACAGATCGTAAATGGGAAAGATAATCTTCATTGGGAAATTTGTGTTTATATGTTGCCACCTGGTGTAACGTAATCCTGTCATTTGTTGATACAGAGCTTTCTAAATCAATCAATTCAGAAAGTTCATCAAAGTTGTTTTAATAAAACTAATACATTAACAAAAACTAACCACTAAAGTTGGTCGTGATTGGTCAACAGATTTGGCTGTAAAATTAAACTAAAGTTTCTAATTTCAGACGAGACTTTCAGTCTAGTAATTTTTACAAACTGATCTTTTCCTTCATTTAATACCACAGGTTTAAGAAACTATTGATCAATGCAGCAACCCACACTGACAGTTTAGGTTTTTCAAGTAACAGTGAATGCAATTCATTTTTATGGTTGCAATATTTTATTTTATTAATTGTGATGTTGTTTGTATGTATTTGTCTAGATTTCCACCAAAGAGATCCACTTCACCTAACTCTAATCTTAAAACTCACCTTATTTCTTTTAATCTAGTAAAATGTTAACAAGAAAATTAATGATATCATGAGTGATATCAAAAACCTCCAATAACACAGTCTTTTTTTTTTTTAATACAAAAAACTTCTCAATGAACTGGTCCACTTTCTTTTCATTGTTCTTCCCAAAACTATTGGAACACTAACACAAAGAATTATCATCCTTAATCCCAAAACCAAAAATGGTTTGTATTTGATAGACACCCTGATTTTTGCTGGTAGTTCTGGTTGAGAGTATTGGCCTTCAATCATGCCAAAAAAAAAAAAAGAAACCTTAGCCTCTATGACAGAGACTGGCTGTGATTAGCTCCCTGCTCATAAATATAAACAGTTCAGTTGATCGACGTGGTACCAGCTAAAAAACATTATTCTGAAAGACGACAGCGACTTCACTTCATTAACATGCTTTGGTTATCCACACGGAGGAAATGCATTTTAATAATTTAAAATGTTACCATAACTGGTTCTTTTCTGCAGTGTCTGGACTCAATTTGACCATATTTGATACCAGATTATGTTATTACTGATTATTATCCGTTATTATTATCCCTCCTCTCTGATAAGGCTAATATTTGTTTTGTTTGTAAAACAATAATTTCACTCTGAAGCATTCCCAACGACTTATAGTGAGGTTTGTCTGTTTATGATATCCCAGTTAAATCAAAAGAGTTTTTGTAACAGATGCCGATGAACTGCCACCATTAAAACTCTGCTCAAATTTGCAATAATTCTTCATCAAAGTACCTCAAAGTGGTGAAATATTTAAACATGTAACATTTAGGGCATTATTACGTGTACACTGAAAGAAATGAATTGCCTTAAACTAAATAATGGAATGACACCATACAGGGTCAACATAAGAAGAGCTGGGAAGCTTTGTTCCTTCTCTTACAAAAACACAAGACATGAGAGATCTTCAGACAGCAGCCATACTGGGCTGATCCCCCTCTGGTTGACAAATCAGGACGGACAGCTCAAGACACTTCAAAGGCAGACAACGACCAGTCTGATAATTTTATGTCTGTGTCTCACAAACAGGCCATCACAGCTAAAGGGGCAGACTGTAGGAGACGACTGCCTGAAACAAACACAAACAAACAAACATACTCCAAACTCCCCCCATTACACCCACACACACACACATAACAAAACAGACGCACAGAAAGCACAGTGTCTGCACACACCACTCTTTCAGAGACAAACACAAGAGCGCACACACACGCATTTCACCTTTACTGTGTCTCTCATTACTAGATGAAACCAACCGTACATTGATTCACAAAATGGAAGGGAAGAACGCATTAGTGTGTAATCACTGACTCCTGCATCGATTGGGGGGATGAATTAAAGGGCAAAGCAATATCATCAGTTGGTATAGGCCTCGGCTACACACAAATTACAGCTTCAAGGGGAAACAAGACTACCTTAACCTTACTGTCTACAAGTGCATATAGCCTAGCCTATGATGAATAATAATAATAATAATAATACAGTGAAAGACATTTACATCCCTAGAAAACACACTTGCTTTGAATGTAATTCCAGAAACTTGTATGACACATCTGCAGATGAGCATATTAATTAAGAATCACAGCTGAAGTGTGAACACCTGGGATTCTAACTGGTGACCTTCAGGTCAGTGGTCTATTTGCCATTCAGCTAAACAGTGACACTCTAACTACAAAGAACCTGAGAACAGATAGACAGTATTATTGGTTATGGCACGCTGAAAAGTGGTACATAGTATGAAAAGATATCAGTTTATTGCATGTATTCTGGCATTATTAACACCATGCACTGGAGTCTAGCCAAGTGAATTCAACTTTTCTTTCATGGCTACGGTCAGGTCAAATGAAATAGATGCCTACAGGTTTTATAACACTGCTTTAAGAACTAAAATAAAAATAAAAATACACTAAACTTGCTCTTGAAGCCTAAACACAAAAAAGCTAAATACACAACAACTGTTGTCTGTGTTCAATACCACACGCAAACTATTCATCACAG
The DNA here is from genome assembly GCA_032353495.1 of Ctenopoma kingsleyae. Lineage (NCBI taxonomy): Eukaryota > Metazoa > Chordata > Actinopteri > Anabantiformes > Anabantidae > Ctenopoma > Ctenopoma kingsleyae. The sequence goes on along the minus strand of JAUBNQ010000017.1, from coordinate 5,026,443 downwards.
AATGTGAAATTTGATGTGTAGCATTTGGTCGAATTTAATCTAATTTATAAAAATACTTATACTGGTATGTGATAAAAATGTAGGAAACTAATGGCAGCACTACCTGAAAATATAGTTTAGTTTAATATGTTTCTAAGGATCTAATGAAATATGCACAGAGTTTGTGAGAGTGATGACTTCATATTCCACTACTGGATGGAATTTAAAATCACCTCAAATGTTGAACTATTCAACATCTGTAGTCTGTCCTGTGAATAATACTTCTTTATAACTGAACTTATTTACTCTCCAATCAGAGTGTCTCAATAAAAAAATACATTACATGAAAGAAGTTGTGATTCCAATCCATGTGATACTACTGAAAAGCACATCTGAAGTGAAGTGAGAGACTCACCTATGAGAAGTACTGTTCCAACAGCTAACCCACCACCTGTTTGTGAGAAAAAACAGTGTTATCAGTTACTTCATTATCATCATTTAATATCAATATCAACATATAACAGACACTGACTCTGAATATGTCTAAACCTACGGGAGCTGTTATAGAAAACAGACTGTTTTCACAGCAGTTACTTTGTCTTGTCACAGTAGGAAAAGCATAACTGTCACTAACAGCAGTAACAATGACTCTGTTCTATTGAGGCTTCCCAGTAAGTCATATATCTGCTTTTGCTACTATAATATGTCACACGCCAAAACATTTGTGGAGAACTGGATACACGAAGAAACGTCACATTGTGTTTTTATGCTGGTAATGATAAGAGTGCCATAAAAAATGAGGACACTGAACAAGAGGATTTTGTAGATCATTCTGAGTGCTAATATAAATACATTTGCCTCCGACGTGTAGTGAATTCCAGTACTTGAGTAAACTGTTGTTTTTATTATTCTTCAAGTTAAGAGAAATAGATGACCCGACAGCATCAGTGAAGCGGTGCCATTAGATACTATTTTAGCAGGCTTGACAGTGAAATGTGTTTTCCCAATTATTTTCAGGCAACTGTTTTAAACTGCAGCAGAAATATATATACATTCAGATTAGACAGAACTATCGGCGTTTCTTTAACTATTTAGGTCAATGGGTCAAAAAGAGAGGAGAAATGCTGCATTTGGTGCACAAGCAACGTTGGAAAATAAAAATGTAAAAAATCTCTAAAAACACAACTTGTGGCTAACAACTACTGCACTCTACCTTTCACACTTTCACTAAGTTATAGTTCCTCCTACCTGCCCCTTTCAGTATAGTTTGTCCAACCTGTCTGAGAGATTAATTACAGCACTGTTATTGTAACCACCTCTAATTTACCTAGCTAACGTTACAGTGAGAATCACTCTTAGCCTGTGCAGCTAATGCTAACGTCAAACCTCAACAGGCAGACTAACCAAGAAGATAGTCGAGAGACGTGACACCGGTCGAGACTAAGAGCTGTCCGTTTTGAACCGAAGGTCTGGTACCAGGTATGGAGATTAACTTGCTCCTTGTTTTCTTCTGAAAACTCGTAGTACTGAACGGTAAACGTTCACCTGAGGGTTTACCCACGCTGTTCACCGGAGCTGCCATACTGCTAATAACGTGGTGACGCCTGTCTGTTTTGAAAAGCGCTGTCCAATCAAAGAGCAGTTTGCTAGAGCTCGGCCAATGAGGGCGGCGTTTGTTTCGGTGCCGCGAATGGAAGCTGTCAAAGGGAAGTTCAATTTGTTATGGTAAATGCATGGTCAGGGCATTGAATCACACGTTCGTAGGTGAGTAAAGCGTCGAGGGTTATAATAAATTAGCTGATGTAGCCTGGTTTATATATGTATATATACGTAAACGTTAGCATTAAGGTTCTTGGTAGTAACCAGTGACACCTGACGTTAGCGGCTATGACCTTGTTTGTTCATTAAATAATGTTACAGAATCAGAATATTTCTTGCAAGAATGACCTCGTTTGCGATCGCTTTTTAGCAAGCATAAGAGGGAGCAGCTACAACTAAACCTGTCAAACGTTTTATTCTGTTCAAGCTGCGAGAATACAGATTATACCAAGCTGACACACACCCTCAAAGTGAAAGTAAATGAGAAAAGCATGAATTGTGGAGTTATGCTCAACAAGCAAGGATCGCCCCTACACTAAATTACTTTACAAGTGTGTCACTGAATTCTCAAGAACCGACTGAAACGGTGTGTAACAAAAAACATACAGCGTATATCTCTAAAGAAAGCAGATACCTGTATGACAGTCTGAGCCACAGCTGCCAGAAAGTGGCTTATACTTCACAGTATGCACAAATATTAAATATATTAGAGTTAACGCAAGAAATGACTAATTCACTGAATTACAAAAAACAGAAATGTTGAAAAAAAAATCAATATATTAATTACAAATGGCAAATTAGTATATTATGATCTTTAACTACTATGCTGTAATTGCGTATATCACAATAGCTGCACTGATTATTTATCCCTTCCCTATTCTATTCTGTGCCAAGGAATGACCTTTGTAAAGGTCAGTCTACGAACATACAGCATATCCTTAGGTTATGATAGGTCTTGTTTTATGTAATGTGATAAATAGGTAATGAATTGCAGTTGCCAAGCGCACAGTAGGTTTGTCCACCTGCGCACATGGTAGCAGCTCTATGCCATTTTGCCGTCATGTGTATTTTTTAGGAATGTATACTGTAGTCATTATAAGCTGGCACTCAATCCCTGAGCATCACTTTTGGTTTGAAAGGCTCAGCAGATGTAAAGGTGATGGGAGGAACAATCAAAGCACTGCGAGCATACAGTAAATAAGAAAGCTACTGCAGCTCAGAGAGAAATGTGGACAGAGGTGGTGATCACTCACTGTTTTAAAGCTGTGAGTGAATTTGTGAGGGAGGTTCAGCAGTAAAATGTGGACTAGAATGTGGTGCGCTGCTCAGCTCAGCAGCTAAGATACTTTTTCTAAAGAGACATTTTGACATGTCACAGTGTAAATAATAAAAGTCATGATGGATAACTTCATTAAGATTCTGTGGTTACTGGGTCCTGAAATTGTGTATGCCAGCTCACTGTCACACTATTATGGCAAACTTGAATAGAACAGAACAATCATTAATTTGCCTGTACTAAAATGAAAAGTCTGAATCACTGTTGTGCAAACTACCTTTTGACAATGGAATCCTCCATTATATTCAAGAACTCTGAATGCTCTGTCAGATCAGACAAACTGCTGGTAGGGAAAAGGCCAGTTTCTTTTGTACAGAATAATGTCCACTATTAATACTGGTTGACTGATGAGTGATCAGTGTAATCCTTAAGACAGCTGTAAAAAGCTTTGTGTGGCAGAGAGATGCCAGAGGCAGCACAAGATCACAGGAGACTGTAAGGCTCCAGAAGAAGCAAGTGCCCAACTGCTCACTTTACAAATGCTCTCAGCAGAGGCAGCCCTGCTGTTCTGACAGCACTGTTGAGATTTATATGAGCTGACAGGAGACCAAGGGAATATATCATGACAGACAACACTGGGCATTGTGGAAAGCCTATATGAGACGAATACGATGCGCTTACTGACCTGCATCTCAGAAGGAGAAGAGCCTGCTTCAGCAGTGGACGATGCAGCCGTGGAAACTTTCCCCACATTCTCCGTGCCAGTCACCTGATTTCCTCTTCCCTTAAATCCCAATTTAAACCTCGGGCTCTGTAGCCTTTGTTAGTATGAACACAGCAGTCTAATTGTAGAAAAATAACATAATTCCCCCCTTCTTTCCAATGTGTCATGTGTTCATGTGTGTTTTTCTGCAGTGTTTTTGTCAGTAATTATCAGTCTCTGTATCTGATTGAGCTATATAATGGCAGCAGTCATAACATGCCAGACCTTTCCTGGTCAGACTGTTTTGGTTTATTCAGTCTAATTCTGCCATCGTTGAACAACCGAGAGAAGCTGTAGAACTCTTGTGTCCGGAGGATGCAAGATTATCATCAACATGCACCATATTTATTTGGTTAGTGTTGAAAGAAAAATTATATTCTAAAGGCACGAGTACAATAAGCAAAGGATGGGTTTGTACACAGCTAATTATGTCTAAGGATTTGACTTTTTCCATGATTCAACATATATATTGTTTGTATAGCTTTGTCTGGTTTCCGGATTTTTTTTGCAAAAGAAATGCAGTGAGCCCTCTTTAGTTTGACCTATAGGACAGAAGAAAAATGGACAGAAAAAAAAAATACATGAAACATGCTAGAATTGAAGGAAATCGCATACTTTAAGATTGTACGTTTGCTTTTATGTTGAGTCGTCTGTCACTAGCTACTGTTAAAATATATCTGGCTTTGTCGGAGGTTGGTCAGAGCAAAACACAAACTCCTTTGTGACTCTTATACAACACCAGATAAGATCTCTCAGCTCTCAGCACCAGACCAGCACCATGCATTTGCTTGTGGTCAATACAATAAGGCTTAGTGGCAGATTTTTTTCCATTCAGTGTAATTGGCTGGGGACTCTGTCAACTCACACTTCCTTTCAATTCATACCAGTTGTATTCATATCACTTGGCTGTTATTTGTTCTGTCTGACCCATTGATTGTAGGTTTAAACCTTCAGCTCCTCAAATAGTAACCTCGCTCAGCTGTTTCACGGCTGTGTTGCCGTTGGCAACAATGAAAAGAGCAATATGGAGATCAGTGGCTTCAATTAAGCCTCTGATAGAAGGCAGTCCTAGAAGAGATAGGGTCTAGACATAGTACTCTGAGACTTTTACATCTGTCACTTCACCCAGCCAGGTGTCTGTTTCTGAATCAGCAGGATTATGTCTGATTGGACTGATAGTTGAAACAGACCCCCCTGGTTGCCAAACCTCCTCCTTTTTATAGCTCACATTAAGGTCAAATCAAACTCTGCGCAACAGGACTAATACCCCACCCTCCTCTACCTTCTGCTGCCCAGTGGAAGACATCAGAGGTGGGATTCGTCCCCTCTCTGTTGCTGCCTGCTTCTCCAGACTCCCTTCCATCTGGGATCCTTAGGGAGAAGAAGAATATCTGACAAGGGGCTTGTAAGCCTCTTAGCCCCCCTGTTGCCCAGCTCTCTCTCAGCCCATGTTTTCCTAATTTAGTTGTGTAAGGAGGCCGCTGCACGGCCCTTGTGTGCTGTTTGGATTGAGATTCTCTTTGTGGTTCTAATAGACTAGTCATGTATATCAATTAACACTACTCACCAATGGCAGGTTCAAATCTCTTGAGACCAATAGTGGTAATTGTCTTGGAAGTTTTCCTTATGGCTTCAGTGACATTTATTTGATGTGCAGTTATTGACTTTACATTGTTTTTTATTTTTGCTTGATGTTCGTACACTAGTTTGAGTTTCTTTTATTATTTAAACATATTATCTTCAATTGAAGCAGAACATTTAATTGTATTATTGCTAATAGTTATCTTTAAATCAAAAC
>JAUBNQ010000017.1:4966217-5010833 GCA_032353495.1 Ctenopoma kingsleyae | reverse complement strand
TGTGTGTGTGTGTGTGTGTGTGTGTGTGTGTGTGTGTGTGTGTGTGTCTCTGTGTGTGTGTGTGTGTGTGTGTGTGTAACCAAACTTGAGTCACACACTATACATTACATTATTTTCAGTCTTGTGTGGTTTCTGTCCTGGAGTTAAAGAAAGCTGCAAATTTCTACTTGAAGAACCTGATTCTTGGTCATAACCAGATGTATAACATGCTTTTGACACGAGGACATGGACATGACAAAGACAAAAAAAAGAGGAAATAATGTGTACCAGTAGTGTGGATGGATACAAAGATATGAAAAGTTACAATAAATTAGTCAAAGTAATGCTGTTTCTACTTCTGAACACTTACAGTAAAATATGAAAAACCGTCTCTAAACAGCCTAAAGCAGAGAGCAGGGACGTTAAAGCACAAACTTTGCAAGAATGTGAAACTAAGCTCCTTGTGAGATCATATTATTCATCAGGCTAACAAAAAGTGTTTTACCGCTGCACATTTGTTCGGTCTGCTCATCTTCCTCAGACCTTCCTGGACACAGGGACATAACGGCACATTCACAAACTGAGCTGTGGAAGCTCAGCTGGTCATTCTCCGAGGCGGAGAGGGACTCTTCTCCTTGGAGCTCCCCAGGGGAAGTGAGTTGGAGGCAGCCGTGGGTCCCTGTCCAGCTGCTTCCTCTGTCTGGAGGGGGCCAGAGGGGTCAGAGACAAGGCTCCCTGTGACACTGAATTATCTGCCTGAGTGTGACTGTGCCTGCTGGGAGCGACGCTCAAGATTGTGCGAGCGTGTGTGTGTGTGTGTATATGAAAAGTATTTATGCTGGGTTTTGCTTCAAGCACATCTTTGTTTCTCAAGGTTTAATATTCATCTGCTGCATGTCAACACGGTGCCAGTGTTCAGCTGAAATGCTGACACAAGTAATCTTAGCATGTCCCCATAGAGGGAGCTCTGGCTGTTTACTAATGTGACTCAATGCCTGTTGGATAGAAAGCTTTTTTATGATTTAAGTAACAAGGGTAAAGCTGGAGATTCAAACTGTTAATTCAGACCACTACACCGCAGGCAAACTGGTACTGTATGTGGGTATACGTATGTGTGTGTTACTCTGCACCCTACAATGGATCCCACTTCACCCTATGGTAAATTTCTACTTGCCACCAATAAAGTAAAGACCAGTCATTAAAATGTACAGATATACAGTAGTGTCTAAATTTGAGCTGTATATTACTTGACATATATATCTTGTATGTCACTTTGAGACAAAGAGATGACCAGGCAGAGGTGTATATCATTATCATGCTGAGTGGGCACAAGGCTAGGAGTGAGACAGGAAGAGTTAGAGATTGGAAGAAAGGGACAACAGACAGATGTGCTGAGGTATGCAGCACCACAGAGTCAGGCTGTGGCCTGTCAGCAGGGCTGAGGTGCGTCTGCTGCTTCTGCACAGAACAGAAGCGTGTTGTGATGTTGCTACGGTTTGTAGCTATAGACGACCAATTTCGTGCTCATTATCTGATGTCATATCTGTGTGGACATGAAGACTGATTACAAAGTTAATAGTTATTGAATGACTAATTGCTGTGGTAAAGAAAAGTTAGATGCAGTATTCTGTATGATTTAAAGTGTAAAATACTAACACACTAACTAATAGTCCATTAATTTAGGATTGTATTCCTGCAACAATGTCTAACCCATGATCGTTTATGCAACTTCAAGCTGGAATGTGCACAGTCAAAACATGTACGGTATACGGTGTGTGAAATAAGAGCGATGTCCACATGCTGAAATAAACAAGCTCCCAAAAAGTTCATTGCAATGTTTCAACCAACTGATCAAGAGGGGGACAAAACACTGTCAGGCAAACACCTGCCTGACAAAGACTGGGCTGGCCCTAACATTGCACTAAACCTTATGGGAGCTTGTTCACTTCACTGTGCAGGCAGTATCTCTCTTCTTTTCATGTAATGTTTCTTGCTCTGGATGTGCAGACTTTCACTTTAAATGTTTTAGAAAGGAAATGCTAAATTAGTGGAGTACTCTTTTTAAAGCAGTGACTAACATGCACTGGGCTTCAGATATCAGATCAGTTCTTTCAAATTCTGGTGGTTTGTTTGACCAATTATTGGTAGGGAGGAGTTTTGGAGCACATTTTTCTCAGGTCTGGCACTTCACATGTCATACACAGGTTTCTCATACTTGAATAAGAGGCTGAGACAGGAATACAGTATCTGTTTGATTCCTTAGTTCATTTTACATTAGAGTGGATCTTGCCACCATGTACTGGCCTGGTTTGTTTGTCTTCATATCCATGGTAAAAACCAAAAGTAAACTCATAGTGATGTCTGAAAACTATCTGTATCCTGAAGAAACACCAATAGCAGGAGGTAATAAATGAAAATGTATGTGACTTTTATCACAGTTAACTTTAGCTCATCAGATGCTTTAACTAAGTTGAAGCCATATCAATCTCACCGCTGTGTGAATTCAGCCGTGCCTTTTCCCCCTTTCTCTGCTTGTGTCTGTTGTATTTATTCATCCTGTTTTCTTCCATCACTTTTTTCTTTGCACTCCCTGCTCTCCCATCCACTTGTGTTGCTGTTAGCTGATAAGGGATTTGCTCCTTTCATTGACAAATCCTTTCATTCTCTTCTTTTAATCAAGCCTGTTAGTACTTCTTAATTAAGACATCACAGTCGTGTTTGATCATTCCTGCTTTTCTGTGTGTGTGTGTGTGTGTGTGTGTTTGTTAGGAGGAGAGAGAGAGAAACAGTGTGGGACAAAAACAGAAAGAGAGCATGAAAAGGACTCTTGGATACTCTACCAGTCCCTATTCTGCTTGTGAAGATGACTGAACAGCTTCAATTAGGGCACATACACCTCCTCCAACTCTGTTCTGCCAGCCCTTGAGGCTTGTGGTGTGTACATCTCGAGCCCAAGCCAACAGCCGTCAACCTCCAGAGATCCATACTAGACAGATGGCATTAGAGGCTGGGGAGGACGGCTATCGAGCTTCCTACTGTCAGTTTGTTGTATGATCACACACACCAGGCTGTCAATACTCACAGCCCACTAATCAAACAGTAAATTAAAAAAAACACAACCTAACACAAAGACTATTTCGAAGGCAAAACTTAACTTTGCTGCATTTCATTAAAGGAGTGTGACTGTGAAACTCCAAACATCAAAAGTAAAACTGTAGTATTTTTGATTTATCATATTTATTTGATATGTATTAATACGCTGAGTGAATGAAGTCAACAGGACAGTGAAGCTGAAGGAACATTAGTTTTGCCCCCTAAAGGCAGTCAACACTATTAGTGCTTCTTCCCTCTAATGGTGCGGGTGGGTGGAATTATGTGTATGTATGTGTTGGGGGGGGTCTGTTGTACATACAGTACACTCACTGAGGGTCCTAATAGAAAGCTATGGGACCTCTATCCTCAGGCAAGGAGTGATGCAGGAAGGGGGAGGGCAGGAGGGTGGATGACAGAAGCCTTAGTCTGACAGGCCTGACCTATATCCCTTTGCTTAATAGAAAGAGGGAGAGAGTAATTGGCAGATACACATTTGCTGTTAGGAGCGCTCTCTTTCTAGATGGTGTTTTCTGTGGTCAATGCAGAGCAGGAAGGGCGTGGAGTTTGTTTCATCTGCAGTTTGTTCTGAAAAGTTGTTTGTCACCCCCCGAGTTAATGAGACGAGCCTTGTCTCAAGATCGTCACGATTTGTGTCATTAGTATAATCAAAAGTCTGATAGTTGGAAAAGAGAGAAAAAAAAACAAAAAACAACTAAAATGTGTGTCTCTGTCTTTCTTCCTGTTCCGTCAATTAGTCAGTGAGTCGCTGTGTGCTTGTGAGTCAGAGAGAATAAGGTACAGTACACTGTGGTGTGTGTGTGTGTGTGGTCCCCGTGGCATGTCCTGGATCCTGTAGCGGGATACGCAGTCCGTTCTGCCTGGTTTACTGATGGGGGCTGTTTGGCTTCCAGACGATTTAGCAAAGGAAACTCTGCACAACAAACATAAACAGACACAGACTGATCCAGGCAATAACGGGGAGAGCATACACAAAGAAAGACACAAACGCAGGCTGTGACACATGTGTACAGTAGATATGAAGACAAATCATACAGGAATCATACAGGAAGGGCATGAATGTGTCCACGTGATACTAAAATCTGAATCTTAAATGAAAACTCAAATGTAATTCAAAGAGCTACTTCACGACTTCGTGTGGTGTGCCTCGTGTTCCCCGACACTCTTGCTTCCTACCTCAATCCTTTCTCTTAGTAGTCTACATAAATGTTCTACGATCACCCGCTTTCCGCTGCTAAAAGCTGAGGATTCTTCTCTCCGCATTAGAGCTTGCAGCTTCGCTTTTCTGTCGATGAACATTCAATTTGCCCCTAAGGTAAAAGATGGCAAAGGCAAAGAAACAGAGCAAGAAAGATAAAAGAGAGGTCAGGATAGGAAAGGACGTTGGTCCTTAGAGCAGGGGGGCATGGGCCTGAGTGGTGATGGAGAGCTGGCGTGGGGAAGCAGAGCATTGCGTGCGTGTGTGTTTGTGTTCCTCTTTGGTCACTGTAGTTCAAAAGCTGAACCGCATCCAAGCCTTGGTAATGATGCAGCCAGCCACAACAGACTACAATAACCAACAGTCTGTGGCTGGCCAATTACTGTCTGTCGCAATTATATTTCCAATTCAAAGGTAACAGGGAAAAGTGGCCCAACTCAACTAATCATTTCGAGCAATTACTTTTAAAACTAATTAGAATGTCAGGTTTGGCTGTGCGTGCCTGAGCTTGGGGGAGGTTTTTGTTTGTGTTTTCGTTGCTGTTTTCACTTTGTCAAATGGGTGGACTTGAAAGAAGAGAGCAAGAGGACAGGAGCAATATCAGCAGTAGTGCAAGCCAAGCATCAACCACAGCCATGAATGAAGAGACTTGGTCATTATGGGAGTTTGGGGAGTTCGGGGAATCCATTGTGTAAGAGAGGAGGCGGTGTTCGCTGTGTTGATGCTGGACTGGTACAGTAAAATGAGTTCTTGGTGATGTCAGCTGAAATGCTGTGAGAGAGCAAACGGTTCACAGATCAGAGGGGGATGTGACAGAGACATTTTTTCATAGAACAACACTGTTGTGTTGTGTTTTAACGACTAAAGACAAGCTGAATGGAAATAACTGCTGCAGTCTTAAGTTACACTGTAAATGTCATGTTGGTGTATTTGATCAGATCATATTTGGACAGAGAATTCACTCAGTTTACTGACTTTAAGTTGATGTGTATCACGTGATTAAATGACCTTATGTGTTGCAGAAATTGTTTGTCACAACAAATACTTTAACTTATACTTTAACGATAATTTTATAGTTTAGGTACAACAGATATAGTTTAGATATAGATGCAACATATAGCTGACTGAAGCCATTCAAAAGACCATTTCCACAGGCTTCCACTTCAAGGCATGATTGTTAACCACTGGATGGGTACATGTTGAGTGTGTGTATGTGTTTACAATCGGACAATCTGTTCGATGGACTATCTTGTATATTTTATGAGTCACAGGATTTCCTTTTTGAGACATACACACGCACACGCAGTGACTTGTAAACGTAAAAAGCTTGCTTTAAAAAGAAATGAATGCTCCATCTCTACAGAACTGATTCATGCAATATTGCAGCACATGGCCTGTAGACGTGTGTAGTTATTAAATATTGATAATGTTAATACAAACATTAAAATCTAATGTACTGTATCCTAATGATATGCAAAGATAGTTATAATAATAAGTACAGTATTATCACTGTTTCCAGGCATGTGAACAGCAGTTGATGCTTTATTTTCTCTTTGCAGTATTAGGATATAAATACTGTATAGTGTAAAATTTTTATGGTGATTATGTCACCCGTCACAAAAGATTGTGATAATTATTCTTGTCCCTCTGTGAATCACGACAGTCATGACAACTGTTCTGTGGGTCTTACAATTACGAAAGAAATCCTTGAAATTTGCATTATTCAGTGTTTGCTCTGGGACATGACTGTGCAAATAAACACAAATACAAGTACTGTACACAAACAAACACACACACACACACACACACACACTGAAATGCCTCTGGTATTTGTCATAACAGACCACCCCTGATGGAGTGATGTCTCATTAATAGAGCGCTTGCAGCAAGACCGTGGCGTTACCACTCCCCACTTTTACAGAGCCATGGTGACAGTTCTGCTTTTATCGACAAGCCAGTGTTTTTGCCTATTGCTCAGACACATTTCACTGGATGTGAAACAAGTTAGCAAATTTCTACTACAATAAAGCCAAATACAACATATTTTGTACTGATTATCGCTATTGTTCATGTTGGAGTAGGATCCACTTTAAGGTATAACTGCTGCCATCAGTCAAGGGAATTAAATCATTCACAGTCTTATCAAACAAATACGCTAGTTACATTTCAGCAGATGTATTAGACCTTGCAGCAGAATAAAGCTGTTGAGCCGTATATGATCTTAGTGGTACTTTACAAGCAGTGTGGGAGAAAACACACAGTGACTGAGGGAGGAAAGTGAACATTTGATAAATGATATATTGCCACAAATGAGCATGATTAATCCAGTTTTTGTGTGTTTATATTTAGATAAAATGGTCACGCAACTATAAGACCAGAGATAAGAGAAAGTGCTTATGGGAAACTTATGGGAAGAATGAAGAAAATGAGTTTATTACATAGGAACTAAATAATAATGTGAATCTGTGGAACCTAATTCATCTTCTCTGGTTTTGTTGATGCAGATGAGTTATTCAGCATTTTGGTAAAAGGAAACATTACACATAAGTGTGTAAGTCTTCATGTGAGAACGTCATTCCCAAAGTTTTGTATTAATTAATTGTTCTTCTAGGTTTATTGATGGATGGATGATTTAGACTCAAAGTAGCAAATCAAACCAATTGAGAAGGGAATACATTTTATTCTCATAACAATTTGTTTCATGCCACTGCACAGTCATGTAATTATCATTGTGGTAATTACTAATTAAGTAAAAGGCATCCACATTAGCTGATTGTTATTGGTTATCTACTTAACTGGGGGAAGAGATGCAGTATAGTTGGACAGAATGTTCCAAGGTTTATTTTTTACTTTGCTTTGTAGTTTGTTGTCCTTGCTGATACGTTATTAAATGACTCATTATAATGCCTTGTTATTCACAATTACACGTATGTAATTGATGTTCGTGTTCATCGATGCCTCGACCAATCCATGTCAGAACATCATGCTCATTATGTTCACTGCAAGGATCTCCAGGCTGGAGATTTGAACCAGAGCTTTGTACAGTGTGCACACTGTGAAGGCGAGGAGTCGAGATGGAATAAAGAGAGATAAATAGAGAGGAGGGGTAGTAGCGACCAAAAGTGGAAAAAGAGGAGAGGTACTTTGATTGACAGTTGTCTGGCCTGGTGCCTGCCGAGGTTGTTCCCCCCGTCGTCTGCTATTATCAGCAGAAGGACTTCCCCATCGCCTTGGCAGCAACTGTGTCACCCCTCTCCCCTGGAGGATGCTATCCCATTTGGGAGGAGATGAATAGGAGTCCCCTCACCCCATATGAGGTCTCTGTGGACAGAGAGAGCACAGTGGTGTACAGTAAACAGGCTTTATTTGAACACCAGCATCCTCAACATCTCCGTAAAAAAAACCACACCGCCTCACAGCCACTACCGGCCCACCAATAGCTGGGCTTCAAACTGGTCCATTTGGGGATCGTGTTTGTGATATGGATTCTTGGAACAAGAGGCACTTTTTAAATGTTTAAAGATTTTCATACTTAAAATCAGACATTTTAAATATTAATTCATATATTTTAAAGCATATTCTTGTTTAAATATGGCATGTATAACAAGCTTATTTTTAGCTGCAGTTCTGAAAGCCAAATTACAACAGTCGCCTGCCACTATAAATTTTAGCAAAGATATGACATCTGGAAATTAATCTTGGAATTAAAGCGTGATAAGGGGGTGAGAGACTACAGAGCAGCTCTAAGTTCAAATAAATTTAATATGTTTTTTTGAAAAAAGGGTCAGCATTAGTCATTCAGTTATGGTAATTAACAAGTGTGTTTGAGTGATTTTGACATGTTGCTGATGGAACAGCTTGTCACGACATTTGTCCCTACTTTAGCATTTAAAGCTGCGTGTCTGAGAGCGTTTGAAGTGCACGGTTAATTTCTAAAGGAATGCAGACAGCTCACAGACAACACACAGACAGCTGCACTGTTCGGTGATTGGCATGTTCAATGTACTGTGTGTAATACAAATAAATCCTTCACTTAGGCAGGTGAAAAAAAAAGAGAAAACACAAGAGACGCAGAAAGAGAGAAAGCATGTGTGCAGGTGTCATGGGAAGGTTTATTACATTTTTTTCTTTTGACAACATCCCTGCAGTGATGGGTGTGGAAAGCCTCTTGACTCACTCTTAAATTTACATGTGTTGTTCTTACCTGCTCTTGGATCAGCAGCGAACAGGCCACCAGGAGGGAAAGTCTCAGGCAGGCCACATGTGAGTACACACACCTGTAGTTTGAAGTCCACGTCTAATATTATCACACATAAAATTTTCTTCCATTGAGTGTTTCACTTTTATCTTCACCATTGTGGCCTAATGTGGATAAATACAGATGACAGTATCCCTGGTGAGAAGCACTAGAGGTGTATTGTACCCCTTATGTATCACAGGACACCTGAACCCACTCACCCACGCTGTAATCTCAGCTTTCAACCTGTAGCTACCTATAGTTGAACATATTTGGATCATGCAGGAAGCTTTCTCCCTACATCCCCACAAAAACACACACCCACGCACACAAGCACACTTCATTTCTTCACTCTCAATTTAACCCTGGTGTGTGATGGGGCCCATGGTTAGGCTCCTTGTGGGTGTTAATGGCCAATGGAGCAGATATCGTAATGAGTGATCAATCTAGTTGCTTGCCATCACGGCAACACATTAGCCATTCATACAGATTCAGTCCACTCGCCCAAGCAGAAGATCTGGATGCATATTTAATGTTTATCTTTTACAGATCTCGTTTAAGCGGACCTGTTCGTAAAGCAAAGTCTTTGAAAAGGTGGCAAAGTCCATGTGAAGCTGGTGTCTGCTTGACAGAATCAAACAAGTTTGTCCTAAGAAGTGATACTCTTTAATGAAGAAGAAAAAAATTCTACCACTGTGAATGATAATAAGGTGTTTATTACGAACTGTTGAAAGCATCATACAATTAACACTATAGCTTGCAAAAGGTACATTACATCAAGTAAATGAGACCAAAAAAATGTGGCAGGAGATGAAAGAGAGCTGATGCATATAATGTCAGGGTAGAAACGCATGAGGAGAATCACAGCAACCCTGGGAGATCAGGAGAGAGGAGGAGAGTCACTGAGAGTGTCTGCTTTTAAGTACCTCAATCATGCACCTGTCACTCCATTTTTTCACGTAGACGTCCGTGTTTACCAAAATGAGGGCTGACAGAAGACATCAATGCTGGTTTGTGTGCACACAGCTTATGTGGACAGCCACACTGATGTGTTTTTCAGGTTTTACAATTAAGCGAGATCCCATTTAATGCTATTTGAAACAGGATGTATTTACACTTGTCAGAAATTAATTTTGTGTCAGTTTGCTGAAACAGCACAAGCACAAGACATTGTGCATGTAGGCTAATATGTATAACAGTACCCCTACCATGACTTGCTGGCAGGCTAATTGTCATTATTATCTGAGGCCAGTGAAATACAGCCATGAAACATGTTACTTGGTACGTTAAAATAACCCTGAATATATTTGCAATGGAACCCGCATTTGTGAAAGCTCAACAATTGCAGCATCATGCATCCCAAGTCACCCGAACAAAGTCTGAAAGCAGGTTTCAGGCAAGGCTGGTTGCAATTCAACTGTAATAAATGGGCAGATAAGACAATCAGTGCACACCATGACATAGTGCAGAGTTAGCTGTCAGACCAGCACTCTGCTGGGGAGTCCAGGTGTACCCACAGTCCTGCAGCCAAGGAAAGAGGGAAAAGCAAGGGCACAATCAGGTGTTTTGTAGTCTGTCTGTATATATATATAATATCCCAACAAAATGAATATAGGTCATTATTAGTTTGAGCTGCAGTTTCATTGTATCTACTCCTCACATGAGCTCTGTAATCATGGAGAGAGATCATTTTGGAGATTTGTACCCACTGTTTACTCAGGACGTGTAGCTTGAAAAACACGCCTGCAGTTGAGGAACCTGTACCTGTGTGAACTGCTGAATGGTCCAGATACATAAATACCATTTGCCAGTGACTGACAAATGGAAACTGAGCGCTTGGCTGGCTGAAGAGTGTTTGAATGGGACAGGCTGTTTGAAATGCTTCTGGTGTATTGTTGTGGGAAATGTCTACATGTGTACATGATTCACTGTCTCCAAAGGGTGCCAAGTCACAGCAGGGGAGTGCCCACATTGCACTTCTCTCATCTCTAGGATACAATAATGAGTCTAATTGTGTGCTGCTCACTTGTACACATCATCCGGCTGTTATTGCCTCTCTTTCGAGCTCACTCTCAGCGAGTACTGCTCTGCACGCAAAGCTCCCACCAAGCCCAAACCATAACACATTGCTACATATAATATGAGAGAAAGCTGCACTTAAAGTGCATGAGGCTGAAGCCTGATAAAAAAAAATGACCCAGTGTAGGTGACTTTATGACTTTGATGATGGTGTTTTTATTGCTCAGAGCACTGCAATGACTTCACCTTTGTGTCATATACAGTGACTGCTGTGTCCTCTTGAACAGCTGAAAACTATTTTTACATCAGATGTATATGATTTATATGATTTAATGGAAGGATAAAACTATTTTGTACTCCACAGAGTCAGCTTGGAGTAATTAAAATGTTATTAATACATTTCTGTAACACTGGTAGAAAGTTGCTTTTCTGTTAATGTGCAGATTCTTCTGAACAAATCACTACAACAACACAGGCTTTTATGCAGAATCAAATGTACGCAGAATGGCCCTGTGGCAGCTTCTGTGAAATGGAATATTTTATGTAGCAGTGAATATTTTGTGCAGCACTGAGAAAGTGCCAGGTAGATGCTCTGCTTTTAGCAGTGTTATTCTTCTGTGGATTTAATTTTATTTTGTGGAGTTGTGAAAGCTGAAGCGTCGACTGGTTTAAGAGGTTGAAATGACAATACTGCCACCTAGAGGTGCAGGGAGGAATGAGGCTACAATGCTAAACTATTAGTAAAACCTCAGTCAGTTTTCTACAATCAATAACAAAGGCAAATGCTTTGCTGAATACACATGCACGTTATATTTCACAGTACCAGTGCCATATCATCAGTGTGAATTTGAGGCTTTTTATTAATGTGTGCATATTCATGTTTCACCCTCTGTGTTTGGGGAATAGGAAAAGCCATCCCCGGCTGCATGATGCTTACATCAGGAGGGTCGTCCACCGAATGTCATTTGTATTGAATCCCATCTGGCCTGCAGAAGTAACCCAGCACATGCTGACCTGCTCTCATTTGCTGTCACAGAGATAGAGATGCAGGACATGACTATAAAGAAAAGACAAAGCGGAGGAGGAAAGAGGGCTCACCTGTGAACCACAAATGCCCTGTTCAGGTGGGACCTGTTTTGACCTGTTGCCACGGGGCCCCTAATGTAAGAGGTGAGGGGGGAGTGGCCATCTGGTGTGTGTTTGTGAGAGTATGTGTGTGTTTTTGTTATTTTCAAAAGAATTAATAGGCCAATGTTTTTTCTTGCAGCTGTTACCATAAAAATATAATAAACACTCTCAAACACTGATAGAATATTATATTATGTATGTTTTTTAAATGTCATTACAGAATATAGCATGTGTTAGTGGAATCTGAGTTGAGCTGTTTAAACACACACACAAAAAAAAATCTTACATCATCTTCTTATTCTGTATAGGTAGAAACCTGAAACCAATTTAATCATTCAGCTGGCAGGATGTAAATAAAAAGAGAACCAGTGGACAGAAATCTGATGAGTTTGCCTCTTTTACCATGTATTATTATATGCAACCCTGCTTGACATTGTGTATCACAGCAAATATGGCATAGTTATTTATTCTTGTATGTCATTTGCATTTAGGTAATATCCTGACTAGCATATCCAAACGTGGGGAGGTGTAGAAATTAACAACTAATACTTCACATATGAGTGTGTGCCTTTGACCCATTGTGATGATTTTATTACCTTTTTTATTGTCAGTATTACCATAGTAAGATGAGACATTTTGAAAAGCCTCTGACAAAGACAATAATGTGATCCTCTACTTTTTTCCATCATAGGTCAGCTGCTTCTATGATTGTAACAATAATAGTCAAAACAAAATCACACACACTAATCGGAACAATAACATACAACGACTCAGACAGGGAGTGACCTTTGTTGTTTACATGGAAGAGGCTGGTTTTCTGACAATCCACTATCATGCACACAAGCACACGCACAAGCATGCACAAGCATATACGAACACACGCTTACCTCTTGAGACTATCTAAAAAATCTAATTGGGATTTAAATTGGTTTAAGGCCCGGGGGCCTTGTTTGGCTGCATGGTTTGTCTGTCTCTTGTTTCTTTCTCTCTAAGGTCATTTAGAAAGTGCTTGTTTAGGGATGAGTGATTAGCAGAGATGTCCAGAGGCTTCCTGGAAAGGCAGGCTAGACCTGCTACAGTGGCATGGCTGAACAGTGGAGGCTCCGGGGCTTTGCTATCCAGCAACAGTGGGATTTTTGCTTGTTTGTGAGCTCAGTGTGTCAGTGCGATCGTAGCGTTTGTGACCGAATTGAATGCGTTGGAGTATTAAAACATTACATATCAAAGTTTGAGTTTTGGAAAATTTCATCAGTCTTTTATTCTCTTGCCCAGACCCTTAAATACTAAGAGACAACCTGTTACCACATTTAAACAGCCACATTCATACACACACGTGCACACACGCAGATTTATGCACACACATCCTAACACATGCACACAAACAGACAAGCATTCGATGTAACAAAGTCCTCTGCTGACCCTGACATCCAATTTAACAAACACCAGTTTAAAGTCCTGTTGACATGAAGCAGGAAGCGAGAAGAGAAAAAGGATATGACATGAGGAGAAATCGGCTCCTTCTGTTCCTTGTCACTCCAGATTATTGAAGACTTACCCAACATGCACCTGGGGGAATCAGTGTCTGTCCACCCGAGTCTCTCTGTCTCATGTTGCTCTGCTTCTCTCTAACGCACACACATGCACACATTCCCTCTCTTCCTCTTCTTCTCTTCATTTCCTTGTAATCAAATGTGTGGCTACTGTACACTCTCATTCTCACTCGCATCCTTTTTTTTTTTTTTTTTAAGTGTTACGGGTCCAACGTGGGCATTCATGTCAGTCTGTGTATGTTTATGCATACGTGTACATGTGTGAGCAGATGTTTGCTCGGGGCAATCTCGTATGTCGGTCCCTGATAGCTCAATAGAAATGTGGGACAAACTTGAAATCACAAAAGAGCTTTGCATTGAGATGTATTCAGCACACACACTGAATAACTAATGGGGCTGTGATCGGTTCGTCTCCATCAAATCATACTGGCCCCATTTTTGGCCTGGCTATTCATTACATGACAATTTATTATAATTTGCATTATTTCTACGTGTTCAAGGAGGAGGAAAAATACATCTGTTAATAGCGTGAATCCCTTGATAATGTCCCTGCAGAATAGGCTTCTCTGCTCCATCTGATATTAATAGGTCTCAGAAACACAGCTATAGTTATTAAAGTTATTTATATATTTTACTTCACAAAGCCAGCATACCTCGGTGAGCACCAAATATATTTTGTCAAACTCTTTAATGGTAATTTAATGAACCGTGACCTCTGGATGACAATTAATGCCAAATGCATTTCCACAATTTATTAGTAGCTTATTTTACCTTGCCTGCATTTTCTCCTGTGTGGATATTCATGTAAGTCTTGTTTAAACGAGCTCTTCATCATTAGTTAGCCTCACCAGGACAAAGACATCGCTGTCCACTTCCTGGAACTGTATCTGAAAATCCAGCTATCAGTTCTTAATGAATATGTTTATGAAAAGCAGAGGCTGATATATTAGCTGCCCTTTCATAGCGAGTGGTTTTGATAGCGATGACAAAACCCAGATGGATGCATTAATTATTGGAGTACAAACAATTTAAAGCTTGTCTTTAAAATTATCTCAAATTTTATTTTTTGTGCCATATGTGCAAATGTCATTCAATTGATTATTTTATTGACCTGACTGACCTAGAACCAATTAACCCTAATGAAGTCCTGTTAATTTATAGGGCTTATCAGACAACTGGAATAGTTGTTTTGTTGGGTCAAGTGAGTCAGTCATCACAAGATCTCAAAAATATCTATTTTCCTCTTGTTCCCTTTTCTCCCCCCAACCCTTCTCACTATGTTTCCAGTCTATCATACATCCCCCCCTCACTGGGATCAGTGGGGCCATCACGCGCACACCTTTGATGTCTCCCAGAGTTAAGCTGGTTTTGAAGTCAGATTAGTGAATTGTAAACACCCTTTTAGACCTTTAGACTATCCGCCGAATGAGGGAGAGTAAGAGAGTGAGAGAAAGCGAAAGAGTTGTGGGATTAACCCGTACACTACAGCTCAAAGGTTACCCGATCTAAATCGACGCTCCATGTTGCCATATGTAAAAGTATAGATTGAGGTGTTCAACTCGTTTATCATCTGCTTTTCTCCCCTGTCTCACCCTCTTGCATTTCATTTTATTTTGAGGATGCTGTGGAAAAGGCTAGATTGAAGCAGACAGTAGATATGTGTGGAAGCAAGAGTGCCTTCTCAACCCACATACACACACACTCATACACACGCAAATATACACACGTGTACGGAGAGAGGGCAGTGTTTTTCAGACGAGAAGCCCGTCTGTCTCTTTCACATTCCATTAGTTCCTGGAGCTACATCAGAGGGCAGAGAGAGCACACAGACATTCCTGCAAGACGCAGATGTCAGGATCAAAAGTCAGACAGACTCCTGTACGCAGCAGGGGGAGAAAGACAGAAAGGAAGAAAAGAGAGGGGGAGAGCAAAGGAAGAGAAAGAATTTATGCTGGCTATGGCTGTATCTTTTTGAACATCCTGTTTGTGGAGACCCAGAAAGTATTATGCGCTCCTTCAACAAATTCTCCAATTTTCTGCAAACAAAGGCCTAATCCACTGCCGCGTGTTTCCATCTACACCTGTAATGCTTTGTGTGTTTACTGTTCTCAGGGCTATTGTTGCTATTGTTACTTACTGCTCTCTTGCTGCCAGGCTGATGGGAAACCATGCACCATGCTGCCTACATCTTGTGCCTTGTTTCAGTTATTAAAAGGCACGGGACCAGATGGTGTGTGTGTGTGTGTGTGTGTGTGTGTGTGTGTGTGCGTGAGCCAGCGTGTGTGTGTATGTGTGTCTCCAGGTCCACACTTTGGCTCCAGGCTCTTGCAGAACTGGCACAAGCCCAACTGGGTCATCCATGCAAAGACTTTCTCTCTCCTCCTCACTAAGAGCGCATCTGTGTAGGCTTTTACATGGGGAAAATGTGCGTGTTTGTGTGTGTGTGTGTTATTTTAGTGAAGATACAGTATGTGGTATAGAAGGGCTGGGGATGATGGGCAAAGTATGATTGCTCTTGAACAAAACCTAAATTCTGTTTTGCATATGTCCATCTCTCCTCCTGGGTTTCTTTCTTCTCTCTGTTGATTTTCCATCTCATTTGTTTTTTATCTCTTCCCTCCTCTCATCTCTATCCATCAGGTCAGCCGGGTGAACACTCAGTCAAGTGATCAGGTGATGCTATTTTTGTGATTTACTCTAGAGAACTATAGAATAAATTGTTAAATAAAAATCACTGTAGGTTTGGAAAAATGAAAAAAGGCAAGAGGGAGTAAAGATGTGTAACAGCAAGCTGCAGACAAATGTGCAAGGACACTGAAGGTAATGGCAAAGGATGGGAAAGTAAACACTTTCAGCATCAGGATGAGGAAAACATAGGACGACAGAAGGAGTTAAGAAGAGCCATAGGTCTAGTAGAGCTGTAAAAACGGCCAGAGAGCTGCAGGACTACAGACTGTCAGGAAACATTGTGTTCTTCCAAGAACAACCAACAACTTATCTCAACTAGACCATAGTTGTGATTTTTGAAATATGGCTTTAAGTAGCAGACCATATACCATAAGCTATTTCTCACAGATGCTGCTCAGTCATTTACAGTACATGGCAGTGTTACATTACTCAGACTTGAGATGAGACATCAGAGATCGGCTCTGAGCTTTGCCGCAGATCTTTCATCGGACTGTATGTGTCTCAGTCATGTTAAAAAGACTGAAATTGGACAAGCAGGACACACCTCTGTGTGCTACAAGCAGTGGTTTCATCCTGGTTAACCTCTAAAAGAATTAAAAAGGGATGTTTCGTTATATTCTTACGTAGAAAGCTGTCGCACTGTTTGTGTTATCACCTTATAAAGCACAATGAATAAATGGTACATATGTAGAAGGGCCCCTCGGTGTTTGACTCCTGCCTATTGTCCCACCTGCCTTACTGCTGCAGTCAGACAGAGAGACACCACCTGCCTTTCAGCCTGTAGAGGCAGAGGGCAGTGATTACATTAATCCTCAGAGGGCTGACCAGATCGATATAGAGTCACTGTTCAATCCAGTGCAATCATAGCCACTCGCTAATGAGAGGGACAAAAATATAGACAAAGAAAAGACAGACAACAAAACTGGTAAAGCTCTGTCTGTGTTTTTTCACCTTAGCGTAATCCTATTGTAGATCTGTCTTTTCAGGACCACAGATACTGGGAACTTTTAAAATCAATACTGCATCATGATTTTGGTATTTACTGCAGCCCGACTGTGCCAATCTCTCTCTTTCCTTTCATCTGATTTGTTTCGTATGAAGTGCCTGTCTTCCATTTCGCCTGTCTCCGACTATCCCATTGTCTATCATGGGCTCTCTTATTTGGCTCCCTCTTTCTCTCTCTCGCACATCGCTGTTTAATGATGGTAATTTTCTACCCAGGTCCGAGTGTGAGCTGATGTGGCGAGGCTCTTGGCCCCCCGCTGTTCCTGATGAGGCATGATGGGAAATTACCCAGAGCTCTCTGTTGTCAGATTGTAACTCACTGTTTGGTTGTAATAAGCAGGCAAACCCCTGCATGCGTGTTCACACACACACGCGCATGCAGACACCTCTGATTGTGTGCATTAATTACACTGTGTGAGATCACCACGGTGACCACAGCTGTGTGGGCCACGCCTTGCTTTCCGGGTCACTTGGGTCATCAACTCCCCATAACAGCTACAGCACCGTCGCTGTCAGACACAACAGCAGATAATGAGAGTTCTCCTTGCTGTGCTTGCTGTTCAGATACCACTGAAACACTTCCTCCATCCATCACTTTCTTTCACTTACTTTCCCTGTCCATCCTGTCATTCCCCTCAACACTTCCAGGTTGTCGATGATGTTGTGTGTGTGTGTGTGTGTGCGCGGCCACCTGCGGTGTATTGACTGACATGGGGTACAGTGCTCACTGGGGCACCACCGCTGGGTGAGTGGATGGTGGTAGAGAGGGTGGAGGGGAGGCTGCCCCTGTCACTGTGGTGTGTCACCTCTGCTGCAGCGCTGTCACCAACAAATGGAGCTGTAGTGGAACCCTGTAAAGAGAATCCTGCTGAGGTACTGTTTGAATCAGCTTGGGGCCAGTGGGGGACTGCAGGTTCTGTTTGATCAACATCAGCGGATACTGGGCGGATGTCTACTGTCAGCGCAACTACAAATGACCATCCACAATCAACACAGACAGTGGGAATTTTCTTATGAGTAGCTATATATTTAAGTAAGGTTTAAGAGACGTGAAAGTCAGAGCGTCTGTAACCGTTGAATGACAAATGTTAAATGTAGGTTGAATGGAAGAATGGAAGCATAACATACTTGCTAAAGTACTATCTGATTATCTGATCTATCTGATTAATAAGTCATTGGTTTTTTTCCAGGCATTATACAATCAAGCATCTATTAAGTTAACAAATATTTTTCATTTAAGAAGTCTAACTGAACGTTCCAAGATTTTCAAGATTTCACATTACATGTATGTGATTTCCACTTTGCATTATGATAGGCTAGTTTATCACAAACTCATCTATGGCTCTATGTGCACGTCTTAATTTATATTTAAGACAAACACAAAGAAACTTTCCACCTTCAGCAGATGAATGTGAAAAAAAACCCCGTCATTCTGCACGGTGAGGATCGAACATCAAATTGACAATGAGCAAAATGTGATTTTGGAGTGGAGGGGGGCTTAGTGTGCACTTAGTGAGGGCAACTGTTATATTTCATATATATTGTTTTGAATTCCATGTGAGTGGAATTTAAAATATATACAGTGAAATATAAAAACATTTTCTGATTATATCAAGACCTTTAAAGACATTTCAAAAAGTCATAATCACTGAATTGTTTGATTGAAGCTAAAATCTAACATTTTACAGATATGTCCACTCGTGACGATAAAGTATTTCAGATATGCACTTTAAAACATACTAGGTACACTTCAAGAAATCCCCTGATAAAGTTGATAAGGACATTTTGACACACTGATTTCCCAAATCGTGTATGATAAAGTAAGTGTGAAGAGAAACATGTCAAAGTGTGGGTTTGACAGTTAAACTATTAAGAAAAATATTATAGAATATTCCAAATAATGAAATAATAATGATAATGATCTTCATCAGATTTTATTGCTAAGCCTCACCCTGATATGCAGTGAATCTCCACATCTTTCATATACTGTATCTGTATCACATTGAGGGCATTGTAATTACTTCCCTCCCCGCAGCGCTGCTTGCCGTGCCCAGCACCTCCCTGCATTGTTATAGAGGTACCCTTCTAAGGGAAGCTTTAGTTAATGGATAACAGTCAACATTACCACTATCATAGTGCCGTTAGCTGAATGTGGGCAAAATGGCAAGGCCCAACTAAACTGGTGTGACTGAGAACAGTCTCAGATAGGGCAAAATCAGTCTCGCTCACACACACACACATGCAGCCAGAGGCCAGAAGCTGACAGTAAATAAAACCAGAGTCCCTCCTTAATTAGCTCTCTGCCTGAGGGTGAAAACACAGAGAAAGTGTGTCAGTCTCGCTCCATGTTGGACGCTAAGCTGCCACCCCATCCCTCTGACCGAGGAAGCCAAGAAACACGGCGTATCAGTACACTGATTTGTGTCTGGATGTGGCCTTTAATTACTAAAGTATGAAGGGATTGTTTTAAAGTCCACAAATTTATTTACTATTATTTTTTAATTGTCACTCAATGCAAAAAGGGCACAATAAACACTGACAGTCCTGAGCAGAGACAGCTAAAATAGATAGTTAGACATGCACTCTAATGGTATCTAATTAGACCTTGAAGTGAAGTGAATTTAAATTTAGATGAGAATGTCATGAGATATCGGAATTCACTGAGATGAATAATATAAACGCTGATTAAATTTAACAATTACAAGGTAATGTCTGTCTCTACCTTTGTGCATCAGTGATGTCTCAGCCTCTTACTCTAACCTAAGTTCATTATGATTTAAAAATATGAGCTCTCCACTCTGCAGTTGCCTAAGAGTTACAGACCCTCGTCCCCATTTTTAACGGGAGCTGTAAACCCAATAATTGTTTTTAGTTTGTTTAGTTCTTTTGTTATTTTATACATACATTCTACATTATGTAGAATACAGACAAGTATGTATGGCTGTAAAAGTATTTCAGTCTGAATAAATATCGTAGCCTATGTAAAACCTTGGTGCAGCTGGTCTGTGGGAAGAAGCATGTTCAGTTGGTGATTACAGGCTCAGACAACAGTGCACTACTGACCCCTGCTGGTGTGATGTTTCCCAACAGAAACAGAAAGTCTAGAGAATGAAAAAGTCAGCTAACTTATTTTCCCTTGATTAAATTAGTCCTGCTTTTCCTTGTTATTTTCTAAGAGCATTTTTACATGTTTTCTTACTTAAATAACTTGTTTCCATGTATTGTCTAGTGCATAAGATACAGTCTTTCCCAGTAAAGATACTGTAAATCTGTACAATCGAAATATATGGATGAAATCTTGAAATATCTTTCTGCAGAATATATGAATCATTAATTTTATGATTCTAATATTTAGGATTATTGCCTCTATTGGATCACCTATTGGAAAAGGAAACATGGGGATAGAGGGGGTGGTGTGACATGCAACAAAGGTATAGAACTAGAATCATACCAAAGATATTGCAGTTATGCATTTTCACTCAAGTTAAATTTATTTAATCTTTTAACCTCTACAGCAATAGAAAATTTTAAACAAGTCTGTGTGTGTATGCATCCTCTTGGTGCAAGTGGATAGTGTACATTTTCCCTGCCAAACAGGCTTGCGTCTCACACCTGACTTAACTATGGCAGGGGTCTGAAAGAGCAACGGATTTACACCTCATTGCCCATTCGATGTCACTGGTTCATAGGGAGGTGGAGAATGCTTGTAAGTAAGACCTCTGGGGGTGGGGGTCAGGTTCAAGAGGTTAAATTCATCTTGTAGTGGACAAAGGCTCAGTCAGGAAGGACACAGAGGGAACCTATGTTTCACTTCATCGTTCAATGGCGGGAATAGATCATGTGAAAACGTGAGACGGTGGGATGGAATGGTACATCCTGCCGCAGTTTGAAATACAGTGTTTATCTGAACGGAAGCAAGGAGTTTCTCTTCTGCAGCTTGATAATGGTTGAAAGTATCTCCTCATCTGACCACAGTTTTGTCTGAGACATGTTTTTGCTAGAAAAAGCCAGCAATTGTATGAGATCAGACAAGCACAGGACACACGTCATTGACAGCGCATGGCTGTGGCCCCGGAGCCATAGCTGGCTATGAGTGGACTATCAGTCGCCACTGTAAGGAAAGGCCCAATTAAGAACATTAATTATGCTTCTTTGGCACTAACTCTATCACTCTCTTTTTAGCCTGGAGAGTATTTAAGTCTGAGGTCATGGCTGCATGCTCCCTCTCGTGCTATAATCCAATCTAGTTGAGGAAGTTTGTCATGTTTGGCAGAACTGGACTTTCTGGGATGAGCTGGGATATCCAGATGGACAGGATAGCAGAGCCGAGCTCATCCACAGGGTAAGGATGTGAAGTCACACAGAAAATGCGGTGTGATCTCAAAGACTGATTCTACAAGGTTCTCCTAATGCACTATGAAAAACCTGTGAGGGAGACTGATGCAACATGTTCCACATCATCACGCGTCACGGCTCTTTACTAACGCAGAAGATGCTAAACTGATACAGGCTTAATGTCATTTCTAAATACAGTGAAGGCAAGGAAACTGTGGCTGATGTTAAGCAGTATGCCTTCGTATATACTGATGTTAATTATAGGGAGTGAAATGTGCTTTTACTGTTAACAGTCCCAATCTGCCTGAGGCGTGCTGCCCTCGTGTATAAAGCCTTAGTTCCCCTGCCCCTCTGTTCACTAATTAGTAACATAATCAGTTTTACAATTAGCTTGAGCGTCTGTCACATTAGAAAAAGCTTCACTCTTCTAACTATACAACTGCATTGTTGATTTATATCAAATTATTAATTTGCATTGGAGTAAAGACATTTGACAGGTTCCCAAAACACATCTGTGTAAGAGGTCACTTAAAACAGCTAATATAAGACATAAAATAGATTGATAAGTAAAGAAGATCCGCAAAATGTTGTCTAGTCTTGTGTGAATTTGTATTTTGGGCCTAGATAATTGAGATGACACAGTTCAGATAAGTCTGGCCCACAGAGGACTGTGAGTGTTTGAGTTTACACTACACTACGTTAGCTAATTTCACTCATCACTTCCTCCTCTCTGCTTTAAGTTATGCTAATCAGCAAATCAACTACTGTAGTGGGTAAAACGAAAACCTCAACACTCTCTCTGCCCTCCACTGGTTGTTCATTCCTCTAAAAGGGCACAGAATAGAGCAAAAGACTGAGAGATGTCTTGAACTGACATGACGCGGGATATATTTTTAAGTTTCAAATACTGCGCAAGAAAGTTTCACATAGGTAAAAGACATCATTTGTAATCACTGCCTGTGTCTCACGTGTCTCCTGGTACAAAATAGTTTTTTTCTGTGTGCAGTTGATTCTGTCTGGGAAGCCTGTCCAGCACAAGATAATTCACCCATTTCTTTGCATCATACCAGTCGAGATTTCAACGTGACTGGCCGGTCAGTTGGCTAACTGACGTTAAGCTAACTGACGTTGAGCTAACTGAAGCTAAGCTAACTGAAGCTAAGCTACCTGACGTTACGCTAACTGAAGTTAAGCTAACTGAAGCTAAGCTAACTGACGTTGAGCTAACTGAAGCTAAGCTACCTGACGTTAAGCTAACTGACGTTACGCTAACTGAAGTTAAGCTAACTGTGAACAGAGTTTTACTTAAACTTAAAATGAAGGATGGACTTTGTTTTCAAATGATGAGCAGCTTTGGTAAGTTTAATGGAAGTTTATCTGACTTTACCAGATATTGATAATTGCTGCTTTAGACCACTCCTGCTGGTTTAAACGATATTCAAATGGCTGTGACTTTCATATCTGGCTAAATCTGTTGGCTTGTCGGAACGACAGCTTGGCTTGAATTGATCACAACATCATTTTCTATGGGAACCACTTTACAATTAACTGATTTCTATTGATTCAGTCTATTGATTTCTATTGATACACCAATATAACTAAAACAATGCTGACTATCTGACTATCTAAAGATCTGATTGCGTTTGAATAAATTATGTAGCATTTACTGCAAGAATAAGTCCACCTCCTCTGGTGATTGTAGACACTAGTAAATTAAGTGTACTGCCCAGACAAGGGAGGAGATTAATAGTGCATGCCTTTATGTGTGAATTAAGACATGGTTTTCAACATGGTCGTCCCTGCATCCACTGATTTCAACTTTAAAAACTCCATCATGTGTCTCCGTCGAGTCTTGTCCATCCCTGTCCCAACCTGCAGCTTCCACCCAAAGCATAACTCAGTCGATGATCCATCTCTAAAGTATTCCCAGATTACCAGACCTCGGTTTTTATGGCCAACAGAACATTAGCGTGGTTATTGCTCTCACCGATTATCCACACTGTGTACGGTACATTAGAGAACTGTACGATTGGCCAACCCCCTGCCTGCACAATCAACAGAGAGCGTGAATGAATGATCAGCCATTAGCAGGTCGGGTGTGAACTGTGAAAATGGGCTCTCACACCAATGACTACAGGAGGCCTTGATTTGCTTTAGCTTAGCCTTGCCTAGCATCCTGCTAGCAAGACCCCACTTGTTACACCATGGCAGTGCTTCAGCTAGCATTAGCCAGCTCTGCCCAATGTAATGCACTGGAATACAGACTAGTGTAGCGTGCTGAAGCCCAGTCTAGTGGAGTGCTGTGTGCAAGATCATAGTAAGACTCCTTGCTAGCATATGCTTGTGTTTAATGCAGCGACCTGCTTCTGCATGGTGAGTTTACACATATCCTGCAGTGAAGGTAGTGTGTGTGTGTTTGTGTGTGTGTAATATCAGTAATCAGTGTACCTCAAACAGGCTGAGTATAACTAGGCCTGTTGTGATAAGAGTGCTGTAGACTTGCTCTTCGCTAGGCCGTGTATACTTGTTGAAGCTCCTCTCTCTCTCTGTGTGTGTGTGTGTGTGTGTGTGTGTGTGTGTGGGTGGGGTCGGTCGTGGATACTAAATTTGGAGACTCCATCTTCAGGTGTCATCCAGACAGGTAAGGCCCAAAAAGTTGAGGTAACAGAGAGAGGTGTAAGTGTGTGTTGTGTGCTATTCATATTTTATTTTAAGAACATGGCTTTTGTTAGAAAAATTTGACTGTACTTTAATGCACCTGTGACCTCTGTGACATCTATGCACGCCTGTGCAAATGATGCCTTAAAGCAATTATGACATCTGCACTGTGCACGCAAGAGACTAAGAGAGGTGGGGAAATCTTTCAATCTCAGTGGAGACTTTGTGTGTGTATACGTGTGTGTCTTTGTGTGGCTCGAGCAGTTCTGGTGTGGTCTCTGTGGATGAGGATGCTATTAGAGCTGCCAGCATGAAGCGAGCAGCGTGTCAAAGGTCAAAGCAAGATTTCAGAAGGATGGAAAAAAGGAAATGTGAGAGAGTATAGCTAAGGCATGCTCTGTTGTCATTTGTCTGTAAATATAAAATGACACAAAAGAGATACTCTTATTAGGAAGTTAAAAACGAATCCCCTGCATCAGTACTGCTGGAGGTTGTTCATTAATTCATTAGTTTCCCTCTCTCTTGACCTTTTGTTGCCTTGAAGTAAAATTGAAAATGCTTTACAAGAGTTAGAAAATAAGTTGTTCCCTTATTTTAAACTTGTTTTACTCTTTTTTTTTTTCAGAATGTCGTGGTTGAGTGATGTGTGCATGGCTTAATAATTCAGGTTACAGATAGAGGACACTTAATTTCAACACACTGGGACCAAAGATGGCACATTAGTCACATCAGAGGAACCAAGATACTTCTGATCGTGTGCAGTTTTTTTTTCTTTATGGAGTTTGACAGTGCTGAGGCGCAGGAATGAGACAAGCGAGAGAGTGTGATACGTGTTTCAACCTCATGCTTATTTGGTTTTTCCACTTTCACACCCCAGTCTAATTTCACAGTACAGAATCCTGGCTACATGATGGCTCGTCGTGCTCCCTCGAGTCAGTGGACCAAAGTGGACTCGTGGACCACTGACTGAGCTCGTGGCTCACCAGTAGCAACTCGACATGCCGGCGCATGCATGTGCATAGTTAATTTGGTTGTTATTGTGACTTATGTGTGTCCCAGTGGAGCCAAGCCGTTGTTGGTTTGTGGACCAGGTTTTAATTCCACTCACTAGTCTAAATGCACACATGAAGGCTGATGTGACGTCCCTCTGGGCTTCTCCCCTCCTCATGTGTGAAAACCTTATCCAACAGTGACTACATTAGTTTAGTTTTAGTCTATTTGATGGATGGAGATGGCAGGGTCTGGGTGAGAAATTTTTAGGTTGGCTTGTTTGCATGCACTTGTGGTTTTATTTTGTGAGTCAAATAATGCTTGTTGGCTCATGTATTAATGTAGAAAACACACAAAATCTGCAATGAATCAACTAATTGTATAGTACAGTAAGTAAATGGAGGTTGGTAATGAGCTTTTATATTTTGTTTTGTATTTTTATTAATATTTTTTAAAGTGCAGTGATAATAATGCATGAGTATCTACCACAGGACAGACACATAAATCCTTACATTTTACACTTAAATGGCTCTATCTGTTCCAGTGCTATTACTTAAACGATGACCTCTCTGTTCCCTGCCACTGAACAGCCTAAGGAGCATCAAATTCATATCCCACTCCTTCATATTCACATCACAGCGCTTATCCGCTGTCCATCAACAGAAGCACATATTTCATGATCGCTCCAAGTCACTTTTGAATAATAACATCTAAAGTTCTTTCATACATAACATCTCACTTCTTCCATCCCCAACTCCTAATTGGCTCCTCCCTGGGATGTGGTCAGTGGGTGTGTGTGATATGGACATTGTGTGCAGAGTCACCAAATAATGAGTAAGCTTTAAAACCAATAATGATTGAGCTTTACTATTAATCTCTTACACTTGGGATCTGTAAATCAGTGTCGCTTTGTGATCTCATATCCTCAACCCGTTAATGTGGCATCATAGATGCCATTCCCCTCATCTTCATGCAGGCCCGGAGTCATGATAACGAGCAACAGGATGGGTGCAAATACTCAATGCATGTGCTGTAAAGTGTAAACAGTCTTAACTGGATTCACCTGATTTGTGCCAGTTTATGCCCCAGTGTGCTCAGCCGCCTTGGATATATAGCACCCACGCTCATTATAAGACCTAATTCAATTGACCTGGAGATGTAAACACATGTGTCTGTGGATATAGGAGGGCCAGTGAGGAGTGCAGCGACACTGAACTCCAGTGATTTGTTGTACCGTGAGAATAATCACTATAGAGACTCAAATGTAACAGAGAGATTAGTAAGGCAATTGCAGATTTTGGAGTTTCTTGTTAGAGAGGGAGACAAAACAAGAGAGGAAGAGAGTGGGGGTCAGTGTACACCCAGCTAGTGTCCCATGCTTACTTGGGTGTAATGACCCATCAATGGTGACATCTTGTTTCATCAACTTCTGCTTCCCTTCACTTGTCTGTCTGGGCCCAGTCTCTCTCTTTCTTCTGCCCTTTCCCCCTCCTGCCTCCTGAAATCCATCTTCTTCTCTCATGTTTTCCATTTTCTGTCCTTCTGTAACTCCACGTGTGTCTCTGCTAGCTTTAAAGACAATGTCCAGATCATGCTGTGCATGATGTTGTTTTTGTAATGTTCATGTTGAATATAATGAATGAAATGTATTCTTTTGGAAAAATAATTGTGTATAATGAGAACTATATAAAATATTATATGTTTTTTGAAATGCAAGTATATAATAACACTATAAAGCTGGAATAAGTCATGGATTACTCAGTCAGTAAATGAAAAAAGATTCTGAAACAGTTTTAAATATTGAATAGTTTGGATTTAAAAATCTTAAGAAAAATCTCTGGCTCCTGCTTCTCTGATGTGAATATTTGGTTCGTCTTCTAAAAATGAAATAAAATTCAATATACAGTAATTTAGGAAAAGCAATGGGCATTATCCATTACTATCTGATTCAAATTTAATCAATTAATCTAGGAAAAAATCAGTATATTGGCCACTAATGGAAGTTATTGTTTCTTTAAGTGGAAAGCTCTGTGCACTATATGCCTCTTGTGAAATGTGTAGCAACTTTATTTTGAAACTGTGATCATTAGAAAAGAAAAGACAAACTATAAAATAGTATTTGAATAACACAGAAGTGCTGAAAGTGGTGTGAACTCAAAACACGGCAATGCCATAAACTGAAAGTGCGTGTGTGTGTGTGTGTGTGTGAAGAAGCAGGGGGCCCAGCTGACGAGGCCTCTCACTGGGACACTGGCAGGCCTAACTCGCCGCAGGCCGAGCTCTCAGCTCCACCTCTGACAGGCTTCATACTTATTGCTCAATGACATTCGATGTTTTCCTTCAGTTTGCTGTAAGATTGATTTCCCAGATATGTTTGAAATATCTCCAGAGCCCTAGAGCAGGGTGACTGGCACAGTGGCACAGAGAGAGAGAGAGAGAGAGAGAAAGAGAGAGGCGGTGCAGTGGGGGAGCAGAGGAGGAGATTTGGTGTTCAGGCCAGAGGAGGAGTAAATATGAAAACAAATGCAGTTTTCAAAATCAACAGATGAGCTGTCTTATCTGCAGACTACTCAACGTGCCTCTGCTGTACAGTATACTATTGTATTTGATTTTGGACTGGGACTGTTGTTTTCATTGTCAGTTCAATAATAATAATAATCATCATAAATGATAAATTGTCAGAAAATAATGAAACATTCTCACTACAATTAAATTCCAAATGCCAGATTACAGTTACAGTATTAAGATTAGTTTAACAGGTAACACATGTTAAACACAGTGTGATTTAGCAAATCTGCACATTTGAGTGCTGAACATATGAGTTTTGAAATGTGCTTGATAAATGGCTTAAATTATTGATTGATTAGAAGATGGCTTGTTAATTGTTCTAATAACCATAATGTTCGTATGCTTATTAAATCAATCAGTTGACTAATCAGTGCAGTGGTAATTGCATTCCTAGCTTATGCTGAACTCTCCTTTTTCCATACAAATGAAAATCTAAATACCATTTTGAACTTACTGAGACTGAGTCTATGTAGATTGTGAAGTTGACATTACGCTGTGTTGAATTTCTGTGTACGTGGGTCATGTTGTGAGGATCATGCTGCCTTTCTGGTCATCGGCTAGTGAAGTAGCAGATCTTGCATCCAGCCACTGTAAAACTGCTCATGAGCTGAGAGATTCATAACTCACACAAAGTGTATGCATTGAGTTCAGAACTGAGGTAATTTACAGTATTAGGATGTAGGCAGTGAACTGGGAGCTGTAATCCACTCTTAGGCTGCCAAGTCATATGGATCTACAGTATGTCAATAGTTTGTCGAAATACTGTGGCTCGGTTTTTAGCCAAACAAATCAACAATTATTTATGTAAGCCACGGTAAACAGATTGGTACCTGACAGTATAGTAACTTGCCTAATTTAGGATTATCTATATGGAAAAATGTTGTGTCCCTCAACACTGTGACAAAGGCCAGATACTGAATATGCGGGTACTGGACCTCCTACACAGACTGAAATATGAGAGCTGCGTAGTGAATAATAAGGAAAAAAGGATAATGTAAATACTAAGTTGAAATTTAAGTTGAATGAAGTTAAATTGAGACATATTGATGCCTGACTCAGGGAGGCCTGACAGTCCCTTGCGTGGTTTCTGTTGTGGCCTTTTTTTCTGAGGTGTTTATCATGATTCAACTCAGCTTCATGATGAAATTTTCCCCTTGTAAAAACGCGTCCTTGGTGCATATTACATTATGTCACATCTTGTCACTGAGCATTTGAGTACATTTAATGCGTTGTTTTCTCGGGATCAGGAAGGGGGTGGGGGGGGGCGAGATCTACTGTTTTAAACTCTTTAATGCAATTTAACAATGCCACATATTCTTTTCACGTTTCATTGGGGTCCTTTACGTGTGAAATTGCAGCGGCTTTCCTAGCCTGAGCGACACAGCGCAGCAGAAGCAGGGTCACACCAAAGCGCCAGATGTGGGTGGGAGAGCGAAATTAATTGCTACACATTGTTCAGTGGGTGTGTGCGCACCTTCAGTGAATTAACCGCTCTCAGGGTGTGACTGTTTGAATAACGGGAATTAGGTACGAGGCCTCTCACTCACAGCTGAAGCCAACTTCAGACATTGCATCCAATTAGCTTATTTGGCCCCAAATTCACACGCTTAACGTGCCATTTGTTAGTGCGTAAAGAAGGAAAACATTTTTACGAACAACACGTCGCATGTAGTTGTTATTCTCTGCTTTTCTGTGCGGTTACAAGGCGTCAAATAGACTTCTCTGAACTCTGAAATCTGTTTTCACGTCTTTGCAGAATCATTAAAAGATCAAGTGACATATTCAAATAGACAGTTTTAATAGTGATGACCTGAAAGCTATGAATTAGGTGAAAATGGCAAACCAATTAGAGAGACTGTCAGTGTGAGTCCATTAATGTGGATCTTGATGCTGTCTTTTCAGCCTTGTATTGCTATCAGATTAGACTTCACAGTGAGGTTGAGTGCACATTAATGACAGTTGCATGGCAGATATCAGGAGCATATGGTCCTCTCCTATGGCTGTTATCAAGTTCGTACCATCCTCTCCCCCATATGGAGGATGACAAGAAAATCAAACAAATTTTTTAGGACACTGTGGTTCCAAAATATCGAAATAATATAGCTTTTAATAACATTCAGTCTTTTTTATTTTTAGGGTAGCTACCTTGTGATATGATTTTATGACTACTGTTTTTTGTTACAGTGCTACAGTCATGTCTAAAAGTTTGTTTGTAAAAATCAACATTACTCATGATTTTTATTATTTTTACACAAAAAGAGGATTAAAAGAACTTTAAGCTGTGTCAAAAGTGGCAGCACATCATCATATTCCTCTGAGGTATACAGTTCCAAGCTAAGCAGCTCATACTGACCCTTACGCTCCCTCCCAGCGTCGTCTGTATATGAGGAACTAGCAGTGGTGTGCCCACCCTAATCGCGACCCTGGCGTAGTCTCTGGCATGGAGAGCCTAGCCCCGCGGAGTAGAGCACCTCTTCTGTCCACCTGCCCCCTCCTGTCCCTCTATTTTCCTGGGCAATAGCAGGGTGGAGGGGGTCGGTTTGATGGAGAGGTGGTGGGTGAGGGAGGGAGTGCGCTGGGAAGGGGGGGTGCTCTGCTTCCCCTGGGGCTGCCTGCTGGAGCGAGGTGACCCAGCTTGTCGCTCGGTGACCTGTGAGAGGGACATTATGAAGTGTGAGTGGCTGTCACCCTAACCGCTTGTGACAGCACGGCTCCCAGCACAGCTGTGCCAGCCTGCCCCAGCCAGAGACCCAGGGCCTATGGAGAAGGGGCGGGAGAGAAGCAGCTTTGGGGAAGGTGCAGGCTGGGGTGGGGTGTTCAGGGGCAGGAGATGGGAGTAGAAGGAGAGGGGAGGTGAGAATGTTCAGGGCTTATGCTTCTACTGGTGTAATGACTTCTTCACTGATTCTGATGCTTAAAGTGAGGGGCCTGCAGCTCTGCAATGTCAAAATCGGCACAGTTTGGCTTTGAGCTGCTAGACGACATGGGGAAATGACGGTAGAGGTGTAAGGGACCAGCTGTTATCCAATAAGTCAGCAGAGTTACATATATGTACTATATTTGACATCCATATGTTGTGCCGGAATAACTTTCTAACTTTCTGTTTCCCTTATCAGTCAGTCTGAATATAGCTTGATGAAACATTAAAATTTTTGAGAGAACCATTCACTCCCATTGAGTTTCCTCGGGATGGCATATCACATGATACCATAATACATTTGTGGCAGTGTTAGTTCTGTCACTACCTTGTAACTTCAGCAGGATTTTGTTCTTTTCAGTCCTCTGCAAATCTCCCTCATTAAGGCTGAAGTGAAAGGGTCAGAAACCTTTGACATGCGTACTGTTGTTTGTCACCTTGTTAAACTCGTTAGTTTGGAGCTGACCAGAGGGTCGAGTGCCGGTGTCTAAATCCAGATTAGGGTCATTAAGCTACAGTTTCTTTTTCCTCCTTTGTTAGTACATTACAGGCTTTACCTTCTCTTCTTCTGTGGATGCAGGTATTCTCTGATGATGGTGTAATCATGTAAGTCTGAGTAATATTTTAGTAATATTGTGTGGGTCCGTATCAGGATTCAAGCAGTTAAATAACCTTAAATAATTATTCCACTAGTTTTTCCACTATTGTGAAAAGCCAGATAAGACTGTTTTTAAGGACTTGTTTAGGTCTCAGGGGGGGCTCCAGAAGCTGGATTGTCAGCTCACTCGTGAAAAAATGTTTAATAAAATGGGTGTCAGTTAGTCATAAGTATTGATTATTGCTATGTATTAATAAATGTTAAGAGAAGTTGTTGCACCCTGCATTAGAAGTTACCTGCCTTAGTGAATCGTCCTTAGTGCAGTTGCCCCACCTGGACTCTAGATTCTGGAAGGGAGGTGTCTGAATGATAGACACGGCATGCAACTTTATTTCAAATATATTTTGTTATAATTTAAAATCACATGTACATTGGCTAGTTATTTTATTTTATTTTTTTTGCAAAGCAGCTTGAACTACTGTAGTACCAAACTAAATTTCTCCCTAGTGAAGCCGTGCTGGAGTTCAGCTTCTTCCAGTGTTCAGTAATTGGTAGCTTGCAAAGTAGTTTCCCCAAAACTGCAAAACTACATATGCAAATGGTAACTCAAAGCAAGTTGGCCAGGTTAAGACGACCCTCTGAAAAGCAGTGCACATCTCTCACCATAATAAAAAGTCATACAGACAGTGTCAATGTCTGACATTGTACACTGCAACAAGCTTACTTACTGGTGACTGAGCACACACTGTGATTTCCTTAAGCAGGTCTCTAATTCCCCTAATCACTGTACATTGCAAAAGGTGTTACTTACACATGGATAAGCAGACCAAGAAACATAGATCCTGACTCCTCTTGAGGAGCCCTTGTATCTTACTTTCGTAATCATTAGTTAAAAATGACAGAATGGAGCATTTTCTTTATAATTCTGCTACAGCTTCAATTAGAAAAAAAAATCAGTGATGGTATCTTTAGAAAAACCTGAGTCCTCTAAAGGTAGAAGTTTAGTAGTACTTATTAAGAAGGCAGCTACTCTTTTGTACCACTTTGTTGTAGGCTGCAAAGAAGTGACAGATATGCAAATTGAATTGAACAAAACTAAATTCTGCCAAATCAAAATGATGTTCTCTCACTGTCATTTATGCTTTCGTCACATTGCACATTGCTGTAGCAGTGTTTGACTTTTGCGTGTTTGTGTGCTTTAATGTAGGTGCAGTAGTTATGTGAGTAGTTATTGATTTTCTTTTTTGGCAACATAGTGAATTAAATATAGTAAAGAAATGTTTGAAAACTTCATGAAATGTCACTATTGAAATATTTGCTTTTCTTCTTTTCTTTAAAAAAAAAAAAATCAATGATAAGTACATTACACCATTTTAAAATGGGTGAGAATCTGCTAAGTAATGGATGTTAATTGGTACAAAATGCTTTAATTTCTAGAAGGTAAACGAAAAAAGACCTTTTATTTTCAAGGTAAAGTAAGTTTCTAATTAAAGTTAAACCAGGTGTGTATATGTACGTACGTTGTGGTGGTGGTGGTGTAATCTGGCCTTTTATCATCAGTGTACCATCATCAGTGCAGGTAGAGCAGTAGAGAAGTAACAAGGTGGTTGCCTTCCATTTCTTACAGATGTTTCTTTTTTCACTTTCACATCATCTTTCCTTCCTTTGCATTCAGTCCCTTCATAGCTACATTCTGTATGTATGTTTTATTCCTGCTCTGTCTCTAAACCTTGCCACTTTACTCCACACCTCTCTCTCTGTGTCCCTCTGTCACGGCTGACCTGTGTCCCGTCTCTGCAGGGCCCCTCCTGGTAGCGCCCAGCTGGCACGCTGTGAATCGGCTGGGCAGAGGCAGGAGGCAGTGCCAGCTCTACTGGTGCAGAAAGGGGCACACCAGGCAGACAGGCCCATCGTCAGCAGCAGCAGCAGCAGCATGCTATCCCCGCGGCATTCATAACACACACATATGTGCCTGTGTATATGCTGCTGCAACCCAAACGCGTGCACACCAGCATCAGTGGACCAACGCCAAATACTGTAGGTTTGGTCCGACTGGGACCTAGTTAACTGGGACAAAACATTTGTTTACACACTAGACAAGTGCAAAGATGCACATTGAGCTTCTCTATATATGTATATATCTCTATATACAAAAGATATAGAGGCAGTGCTGCTTTATATTCACATATAGCCTTTGTTACTGTTTGCAGAAGTGATGATTTCTGAGATGTCAAAAAGTCAGTGTTAGTCTGAACTCCAGCGTGTAACACAGCACGTATATAACGACAAACACGTTATTGACTTGTATTTGTCTTCAGGGTCAACACTGAAAGATCCTTGTAATTAAGAACCCTGAGAGCTGCCTGTAGTGTAGTTACCACTGCATATCTTCATTCCTGGGTGTTTCTCTCCTCTCTTTGTCTGCCACTCTAGCAGCAACTTTATTAACCCAAGTAAAACCTCGCTGCCCTGGGATCAGACCTTCAGTAATTAAGACCAGCAGGGAGAAGACATGTAACACTGAGACTTACATAATTTTGAAACAGGTGAACTCAAGTGGCTTGAATTTAAATGTCAGGAAATATACAAACTAACAGAACAATATTCTGATATATAAGTGATATGAATTTCAATAGCGTCCATAGAGTGACTAACTTGGACTTTCTTATGTCTGTGTCTCAAGCAAACAAGGAACTTGCTGATTTGCATACTGTCTGATAATTGGAGTCTTGAGTATCCACCCAAACATCCTTATTTGTGTTGATGCCTGTGTGTGTGTGTGTGTGTTTTGACCTCTTTCACACAGAGAGACCCCCAATTGTGCTGCAGTAGCCAGCCGAGCTCAGTGAAGCACAGCCTATATGCTCACTGGCATTTCGCGTACCCAAACGTGTGCATGTAAACACACATGAATATCATTTCTCCAGCTGGGGTCCCGTGTGACACACACACACGTACATATACACACACAAACATCAGCTTAGATATGGAAATAATGGCTGGGGTCTTATCCGCTAATGCACACCTTGGCATAGCACCTCAATGCATCTCTGTTATCTGTCCAACTCTGGCTTCACTCTGCAGGTCAGCCCACCCTTTGCCATCCCCAGGATTTGAGGCACACTTCCGCCTTAAAAGTTGTACACCACTACCTTTGATAATCAAGATAGAAACTAATTGAGCTCACCCATGCAGAAGATGCTCTCGCCTTTTTGCGCACACACACACTTTTTGAGGAGATGGGGGCCTATACTGTTTCAGCTCATCCAACTGTGAGATTCTCCTTTCCCCTTTCCAGTCCTGCCATCATCTCACTAATGGTGTTTCTATCTCTTCTCCATAGGAGGTAAATGAAGCTTTTAAGCAGGGCGGAGGGATGGGGGACTACTGAAAAGATTAATTGACTTTCTGCAGAGCTTCACTTATCCCCCACTCGCACCTTTGACTTGTGAGTGTATTTGTGTTTGGATTACGTGATTATATCACCATTATTGTGGCAATTTGTAGTTTGTTGAAAACTGTGTCAGGAAATATCAAACTGTGTCTCATTAACCATTTCATCCACAGTGGCTGCTTGGTACTTTTATGCAATCAGAATGGTGGCATTCGTGGTCAGATATTTTGCAGTTATAAATTGCTAATGTAATAAAGGAAAATCAGAGCTTATCAAACTTTTTAGATTAACCAAAGTGCAGTCGCGTAAAATTCATCTTAAAATCTGTCACAGAAGAAAAAGAGACATTATGTATATACATGTTTGGCATACATACAGGCTTAATGCTGGTAAATTGACGAAACGTGCAAATAAACAAAATCATTTGCTAACCTACATATCACATTTTGAA
The DNA here is from genome assembly GCA_032353495.1 of Ctenopoma kingsleyae. Taxonomy (NCBI): domain Eukaryota; kingdom Metazoa; phylum Chordata; class Actinopteri; order Anabantiformes; family Anabantidae; genus Ctenopoma; species Ctenopoma kingsleyae. Next base: position 4,976,007 of record JAUBNQ010000017.1, on the reverse strand, counting down.
GACAAATGTAGGAAAAGCATTATACACATACAAATTCACTCTCACTTGCATACATAAGCAAATACAAAACTGCAAGCTGTTACACAGCAACCAAAGTTTAGTTTTATCATTCTGATTGCATGGTTAACATATTACTGGAGATGTTACCTTTAGCTTATTGCTAGCATGCTCATCAGTGTTTAAATATGTTGGTGCTTTATTAAAGTTCGTGTGTGTTGACGTCTCTTGACCACTGTAATGGCAGCTGAAGTGATGAACATGCATATTTCTTCAGCAGTGACAGGAAATGCAGCACAAACCTGAATATTCCTCCACAAAGTTGTTGTGAAGATGCTTGGACTCATTACATTGTAATGATTTTTGGATGATTTGAAGTTTTTCTTTAAAAATAGTGACGAAACCGTGGAAGTAAAGTTTATCCTGCAAACCTTAAAGAAAAGATAGAGCTCATGTGGTAAATGTGATGATGATTGTGCTGCAGACCAAGACTTCACAGGACTATAGACAATGAAGAAGAAAAGAGTTGGAATGAGCTGCCTTGTGTGCACATTATGCAAATTCTTCCTTCAGTTTTCAAGTTATTTTTCAGGGTAGATTCTCATTTAGTGTTTGTCTGCAAAAACGTCCTAGTTCAACATCATCTTGTCACATAGTGTGTTCTTCTGTTTTCCACCTTCTTTTAACCTACATCACCTCATGGTCATATTGTTTTTCATACACCAGTCTCTAGAGTAAATCACCCTATGGCCTCACACACCATAAAATAACTCTGACAATGTTTATGTGCGTCCGACTTGTCTTCCTCAAATGCACATTGTTGGACATGCAGGACATGTACAGGTGCAGGGTAAACAGACTGAAGTAACTTTGACTTTGACTCCCAAACATTGGCATGGTGAGAGAGAACAGCCAAATGTGTGAATGTACAAAGAGTTCGCTCCCAGCCCCCATCTCCTTGCTGTAAACTCCACCACCCACAGCTGCACACACTTCTCCTGTCACGGTGATAATCTCTTTGTCAGGAGCCGTCTGTTAGAGATTTGTCCGTCTGATTCGGTGAACGTCCGAGTGGCAGGTCTAGCTGTAGTGCCGCAGGGTGTCCAAGGGTTTGTGTGTGTGTGTTTGCACACTCAGTGCCATAGGTGGTGGGATCTCTGTCCCCGTCACTGTGTGTGTATATTGCTTGTTTTTAGACCTCTGTTTTGTGTTGGGCAATGAGGAAAGACAAATTAATATATAGCTATATAGATTATAGATATAGTTTTAGATTACATTTAATCATTCATTTCTGTTAGTTTTTGCATCTTCTACACAGGATTAGAGATGCACCAGTGTTTGTGTGTATTCCATTTGGAAGGTGTTTAAGAAGATGAAATTCCTTTAGGTTGCTCAGCATATTGCTGAAATACGCACAAATATGCATGCATGTCGACTCTTTGACATCCTCCAGCTCAGTGTGTTTTGTTTTACTTACTGTCATCAGCATTAGTCATTAGTGTGCTTGCACTGCATTCTATACAAAAGGATAAGAATACTGTATAACTGGCTTTAATGCAGTATTTAAATATAGCCTTATGTGCTGGCTTGAAGCTCAGTAATTCATCACACAGGTTAACTTTATGCAGAACTTCTTGCAAGCCTGTTGACCTGGTCACTGGGGTGATTAGGTTGTATCTTGTTGTATTTTGTTTGTCGTTTGTTGGTTGAAAATTAAGTAGTTCAAGCAGCACTGTAACTTTCTATGCACTGCAGCAGCTAATGTTGCTAATCCTAACATCTTTTCACCTTCTCTTTGCAGGAAGGTCAGAGGTCTGCTACAGTACACCTCCAGACTGGTAATAATTGTGTCTCACTCAAGGTCAGCAGATTTTCACAGGGACCTGAGCAATGACTGTCTGGTTAAAGGATGGCCATTAATTTCACTTCTCTGTGCACTTACTTACTAAGAAACAAAAAGAAGGACAAAGACCAAATCCTGAAACTAGAACTATTTGATTTTATGTCAAAGTAGATGAATTGTTGAAGCTGCTCAAAGTATGGAGAAATTAACTTACAATACAACGTACGGAGTTGTAATAAGATGAGAAAATTAAATTTTCGAATACATTTTGAAGTTCTCCTTTTCTGAAAGATAATCTAAATTCTGACAAAGCTGTAATTGTTGGGTTGAGTTATTGTTTCTCAAAGCTCTTTTTCTTTCTTTTGCCTTTCATCTCTCCGCTCCCGACACCTTCTCCTTCCTCTATCTGTTGTTTGGTCTCCTCTTGTCACTCCACTGCAATCATCTTTGCAGGGGGGCTTGTCATCTCTATCTACTCATATCCTACAATCCCTTTTGCTCTGAGCACTACTGCACTTAAATGTCAGGGCTGATGAGCCTGCCACACCCACCTGACACATCAGCTCAGCGCCTGCTAAAAGCTTTTATGGAACAGAGTGAGAGCCTGGTGGTTGATATAAATTAAAGAGGGTTTTTTTTTTCTTCCTCTTTTTTTTGGGATTATGGCTCTAAAGGGACAACTTCTGGTAAGAAATGGAAGAGTAAGAGCATACGCTGTGATTGGTTGCCATCTAGTGGGTCTAAGAGGCGCTTGCTGTCACACTTTACGATAGCAGTAACTGAAATCTTACCAGCTCAAACTATTTTACATCTCTCACTTATCAGAAGTAAAAGTTTAATTGAATCAACTTAATTGAATATAATACGTACAAATTTAATTTTATAATTTTATGTGGACAGTGTTTAATATCACTAAGCAGCTCAGTCACACAACTTGACAACACCTGCAAACCTGTATTTTACCATTACAGGTGAAACATTTTTTTTCTCGACTGTACATTCAGGTTACGAAGTTTCTTTTGGGTCTGATCCTATGTACTGAATAAAAAACACATTTCACATTTTGTGAGACACTGGATGTAAAATATTTGAATCTTTTTTTTTTTTACAATGATGAAAATCATAAAAGCTGCCATAGTAAATCCTGCTTTCTGATTGGCTGAGGCTTCATCAAGATGGCTCTAAGGTTCAGTAGCACAAAGTGACCTTCAAAGTTTCTCCAGGAACTTCCTAGTATTTATATTAATGTACAAACACACAACAATGCGGCCTCTGTTTTTCACATTTTTAAACATGTATTTAATAATTCAATTTAAATGACTAATTAATAAAAACTGGGAGGAAACTAGAGCACTCGGGGTAAACCCACACAAGTACCCTTCCATATTTGGACCTTGGCGAGGTCCAGATATGGAGAGGGTTTTGTCGAGTGACCTCATACCAATCTTGGTGAGGTCTCTATAGCTTTACTGCAGGTTTAAGTGTAGATATAGGTTGACCTGTGTGCGATGTTTTGTGAGCCTTACCTTGGATTGATGGCAGATGCACCTGCTTCACTGTCTTCTTGGATCCCAAGTGTGCAGGCATATCTGGACCTGGTTTTGTTCCATCAGGGTGGAAAGTGCAGCCAGACAGCCAATCAGAATGACCCTCACCTGTCATCACCATCTGACCAACCTAAAATCACGTCACTGTTCATTAAGCAATCTTTGCAATTTTGTCTCATTCAGTCATAACATATATCATATTATTTCATATCACAGCAAACCAGAAACATGTCTTATCTCAGTGTGTATTGTCTCATAACTAATGTTTTCTATTTTTCTCCTCACTTGACAGCATCCATCAAAAGTTACCTGTTTGTCATCTATGTCTTGGATCCCACATTGGCAGGTGGGGGTTTGGCCGATGTGGAGGAGAACATTGTCTTTGACGGCGTCTCTGGTCTGAGCACTGAGCACACGTCCATATTTGGACCTGGCCTGGTTCAAACGTGCAGACCCTGTCTGAGGTGGGTGTGGCTGAAGGTCAGTGCTTTTGATTAGTGGGGACTGTGGAGGACGTGGTTTGAAGTTAGTGTGGGTCTGGCCTTGGATTGGTGGTAGGTGCACATGCTTCACTGTTTGCTCTCTGGGTCTTTTAGGACTTACTGTAATCCATTACATTAGTACTGACCTGTTATTACTGCTCTGTAACTGATACTTTTTTTTTTTTTTTTTTACTCTTCTACTGGATTTACCTGTAGCTACATTAATACTACTTGTGTCTCAGATAAGTAATACTCCTTTCCTCTCTTAAGTACCTCTGGTCCTTTTATTGGCGTTTGAAGTTACAGACTGGGGAATCCCATCAAACACGATGCATCATAACGACCTGTTCGGTCACGAGATATGTCCTGCTGTAGTTTACATGACGTTTTTGCGTTACGTTTTTTTTTTTTTACCATGGCAACGTAAATCACCATGGCTTCATCAAGATGGCTCTAAGGTTCAGGAGCACAAAGTGGCAAGCACCTTCAAAGTCTTTCCAGGAACTTTCTAGTTAGAATATTATTATACAAATTACATAAAATAAAAAATACACTACAAATATGTCTGATCTGCAGACTGACTTATCCTTGTTCTCAAACAAAATTGTACAATTTCTTTGCCAGACCGAAATGTCACATAGTGTTATAGTGTTAGTATAGTGCTAGTGCTAGTTGTTGGCTTCAGGTTGGAACAAACATGACTAAAAACTGCTTTTTGTATTTCTGTACTTCCTTTATTTGTAAAACTTTGGCATTCTAGCCAACAATGATTGGCCAGGTATAGACAATATGTACACTCTGAGCAATGGATGCACAACACAGTATTATATTTACAATCTCAAAATATCAGCAAACACAATATATACAGTATTACTAATTGCTGATAGTGGTACAGCACAATATGTGCACAGTTGAACCTCTATACTTGTAGTTTTGCAGGTCAGTATGCAACCTTAATTAGGAAACTGTATTTACAGCTTTATTGTACCCTGAACTTGATGTAAAACACAATCTGCAACCTCATCTGCATCAGTCTCAGTTCGTCTTACAATTGTATAGGGTAACACAAATAACACGTAGTCTGCATCAATAAGTATATATATAAGTGTACAGAATTACTGTAGTAGCTACAGTGTTTATTGATTACACATTACAAAATGTGTAATGTAGGTATTTGTATTAATCGTAGACCATCATCATCTCAATTCCTCGTACTACTTGTAAATTGTACAGCACTGTAATTATACAACACAAAATATGCTACTCTTACCTGCAGATATGCTCTGTTCAATCTTACCTCGTATTTTTGATTGTACAACTCATTAAATACAATCAGCAGCAGAAATAGACGCTATATACAAACATCAGACACAGTGCTTCTCAAACATTTTGGCTTTCAGACACTAAAAGCAAACAGATGCCTACTGGCAGCGACTCAAACACACAGGATGTTGAAATATCACACTGAAAGCTGATTTAATAATACAAAATGTTAGGCTGCAGAATTTTGCAGTGAGTGTGAGATTTACGAGAGAGACAGTTTTATGACTAAATTTAAGCCAATTATTTCAATATGTTACAAAAAAACCCACAACAAACTAGATTAAACATAACACCTTCACAGCTACATATGATCTAGAAATTGCAATAGCAACACATTTAACAACTTTATGGATTAAAGGCTGCATTTATGGAAGACAGAATAGGCTAAAAATAGTATTTTTTAGCATATTATGAAGAGTAAGACTTCAGTGGTATTATTAACGTAGGAAATAATTCCCTTTGGTAAGATATTTACATTTCTGACATGCATAACTCTCGAGAAAAATCTATAATCTGAGTATCACTTCCTCAAATATGTTAGTCATGAGTGTGGAAGACTTGACTTTGGCTGCCCATGAACCCCTAGTAACACACATGTATGTACTAAATGTGAAAAGTAAAATAATCTGAGAATTTGGCATCTTGTACTGTGGCACTGAACACAGAATTTTCAGATATTTGGTGACTAGACTAACTTGTCCCACTTTCAGCTGCAGAAGCCACAATACAAAATGGGACAAGGCAGGTAAATTATTGTGTCTGTGTGTAGTGTTCTATAGCTGTAATTGTTCTGCCATGTGTGACTAAAAAAATAAGTAAATGTCAGTGTTTTCGCTTTGAATATCAGCAACAGTTCAGTTCAGTTCCTTGTCTCTTAGACATCTTAAACATGAAATGTTTGATTATTAAAGATAGTTTGGGTTAGTCCCTTCAGAGAGCTTCATCTGCTACATTCAGTTTATAGGCCTATAAGCACTTTATAACAGCATTTGTGCTTTTCAAAAGGTTAATTATATGGGTCTATATTAATTTCCTTTCAGCTCGAGTCACATTATTAAGGCTACTCTTTTTCTTTAGGGTCTGAATTAACTTTTGGACTCTCCAGTTTCTTCATCCCTCTCCGCTGAGCCAGGCTGGACGACTGAACAGGTTCCAGGACTGGAGCAGGAGCGCAGCGCCTCAAAGCAGAGTAGGTAGCAGACAGAGCCCCCTGGTGGAATAAAAGAGAGTCATTATATCATATTAAAGCTGGTAAATTCTGTCCATCACTCAATAGCTGGGAGACAGTACCACCCAGTGGACACTGGGAAAACACATTACAGTACATTCCACTGATGCAAACAGGAAGTCTGCTTTGAACAAACTTTCAGAGCTCATATGATTTAAATGCACACACCGAAGCCTCAGATGGCAACAATAGAAAAACGATATGGATGCCCACACAGACACTGAAGATAACCTGCTAGGTCTGACCTCTTTAAAACTTTTCACAACAGAACCCTTTATTTGAATTAATTAGTTAACTATCTCTAGCTCTGTAGTTTTAAAGTGTTTTCAGTTTGACAAACAGCAAAGACATTTAAGGCAATAATTATTTTTCTGCTCAATGATACAACAAAAATTCACAACACAAAGTAAGGGCACTGTTCGAAATGTCCTGGTTTTGACATACACATTCATGAAATGTGAGCTCATCTTCACCAAAGACTTAATTATCAACAGACACAATATTTGTAACCTGATAAAACAGTCATAATGTTTCATATTGTTAAACATACACAGATGTGTTGGGAAATATAATGGCAATAGTGTTTTAATAACTGATTGCTCAAGCAAGTGCTGCCTGTAGCTGTGGATTAGACAACCTCAATGTTCAGGAAGAACTTTCTACCAGGCAGAGGCAGAGATCCAGTTGATATTATTATATCCAGTTTCACTTATTTTGCCACCATCAAAAAAGACATGAAACATCATGTGTTGGTTTTTATTTCAGCTTAGAAATATTGTGTTTGTTGATATTTGTGACTTTGGTGAAGAACAGATCACATTTCATGACCAATTTCTGCAGAAAACCAAATTGCAAACAGTTCCATTACTTTTTCTTGCCACTGTAATTTACTAAAACATGTTTAGTTGTAAAGGTACAGAGGTCGAGAGTTACCGTATATCCCAAAAATTTAGATTTATACTTACATTTTCTATTTTATATTATATCAACAAAGACAACTAATATAATGTATATAAAATATAAAATAAGATATTAATTAATTTCATTATAAAGTTTGTCTTTATAGTAATCTACAGTCATAAGTACATACATACATGCACAAAGGGTCTGACCTTGACCGTGAGTGCATCCTGTCTGGCGAGAGCTCTGTCAGAGAGCTGGTCTCTATCTACAATCCAGGGGTGACGAAGAACCTATAGAGCATCAAAGCAAAAATTACATTTCCCATTGTATTGTTTTAACAAACTACCCTATCAGTGATATATGTACAGTACAAACGATGCATCAGACTGTAGCTAACATACATATTATACATATTATTATATTATATACCGTAGAGTCAACAGAACATATTATATACAGTGGGATAAGGTACAAGGTTTGATGTACAGTGTTTTTTCAAAGGATTTCCTCTACAGTTTATTCTCTCTGTATAAATGAATAATAAAAATATGTGATCTATAATAATATTTAGTGTAAATTATCAATACGTTAGTAAAAACTACTAACAACAAATACACAGTATATAGGAGAACCTATAGCACGGGTCTCTAACCTTTTTTCCCCTGAGAGCTACTTTTACAAAATGAAAATGGCCGAGAGCTACAAGTGCTTTCTAATGTTTATTCTCATAGCTTATTTTTAAAGCATAAAAGCCAAAAACACACACACCAGCTCCGGCGCAGCACGATGCGCGTACAGCTGATATTAAGCAAACGAAACCATCTGTTTATATGATTTTAGTGCATTTTCCTTGTTATGTTGTAGCATTAAATAACATTTCTACAGTCTGGAACCTTCCAGCTGTATGTAGAATGATCTCCTGTGCGACAGGAGTGTGACAGTAAATTATTTTGTGAACTTTTCCATGCTGTCCTCGTGTGCTGCATCAGGAATGTCTGCATATTTGAAAATACACAATAACTGCTACAACTACAAAAACAGAATCATAACCGAGAGAAGTATTGAAAGTAGGATGAATGAAGGTTCACCCCCCTTGGCGAGCTACTTAAAAAGGGGCGGCAAGCTACCAGTAGCTCGCGAACAACGTGTTGGAGACCCCTGACCTATAGCCTAAGAACAGTAAGTCATTATTTGAACTAATAGTACCTGGGGAGCAGTGAGGCGCTGGTGAGGGTCCACATGGAGCATCTTAATCACAATGTCCTGTCAAACATACGCACACACGAGTTTACATTAATACATTTAGACAGTACTGGTACCATGTTGATAGCAGCACAACCGTGTAAGTGTATGTGTTTCCAAAATGAAATAAACCTTGGCAGCATCCGACACCAGGTCCCAGTTCCCTCCTGTGATAATGAATTTCCCACTGCCGATTTGAGCCAGAATTTCCTCTGCTGTGTCCTCTGGAGTGCTGGCAAATGGGCTGAAACTGACCAGTAAGAAAAGAGGTTGGGTGAATTAAGAGAGAATCTGTCTGTGGAGAGCCATCTAAAACCTACAAATGTTAGGAAAATGCTTCATAAATTAAATTAAAACCTTTGACGTCATAAAATCTAATGACTATAAAACCAACTGTAGAGCAGACACAAAGAAATGGGCTCAGATATGACATGGCTAAAATACATTGTCTTATTAATCAACAGGGGTGTTTAGTTAGAACACATCCTGTTCTGCAGTCAGTCAGTCAGTGTTGGTAGTTTAAACTGTTTTAACTGTAAACCCACCCAGCTATCATGGTGTAGAGAAGGATCCCCAAGCTCCAGATGTCACAAGCTGCATCATAACCCTGCTTCCTCAGAACCTGCACAAACACAAAAGCATAAACACTAGTTTCAGTATTGTGCATAAATAAGTTTTAAATGCATCTGTGTTTTATAATAGATAGAATAGAATAATAGAATAGAATAGATATAATAGATATTAGATACTTCTTAATATGATGTACCTCAGGAGCCATGAATGTAGCTGTGTAACAAGGGGTCATCAACAAGCCATTTTCTGCTCTGAGCTGTTTGGCAAAACCAAAATCACAAATCCTGATGGATTCTGGGAGTCCACTGTCGTCAGAATACCGAATGTTACTTGGCTTCAGGTCTCGATGCACAACCTGAGAGAGGAAAAGACACAAACACACAGGTACATACATAACCAGATACATATACAGTATGTCACAAAAGTGAGCACACCCCTCACATTTTTGTAAATATTTTATTATATCTTCTCATAGGATAACACTGACGATATGACACTTTGACACAACGTAAAGTACTCAGTCTACAGCTTGTATAACAGTGTAAATTAGCTGTCCCCTCAAAATAACTCACTAGTTCACTAGAGCATCACAGGTTGCCACTGGGATCCTCTTCCACTCCTCCATGACGACATCACGGAGCTGGTGGATGTT
>JAUBNQ010000017.1:4928094-4938095 GCA_032353495.1 Ctenopoma kingsleyae | reverse complement strand
ATACTGCTCAAATCACTGAAACAAACAAGACAGAGAAAGCTAGTAATTAAAAAATAACTTCTTAGACCCCATAAAATAGAGATTTAGAGATTGTGTAACACCTTCTGTCCTTAGATTAATTAAAGCCTTTAGACAGTATTGACTGATTTTAGTATTGTTATATGTTTGCATTTCATGTACATTTGTACTGTCTGAAACTTAAAGCTGCAAGTTGTTAATCTCCACTGGATCTACCTAATTATTAGGATTATTATTATTTTTTATTAAAGATATAAAAATAATTTATTCAAGATATAAAAATAAAGTAATATAAAAAGTAAAGTAATATAAAAATATAGAAGTGAGACAAAATGCTGAGCAGTGTTCACTCACAGGCAGTCTTTCACCCCACCACCCTACCTCTGGCCAACCTGCCTCATGCCACCCCTTTGCCTTCCCATGTAAAGTTTACTAGATCCACCCCTGGGCTATAATAACGTCAGAATCAGCTGATTAACTGTGTGGCTTCATGCTGTATATGGGACAAGTGCATAACTTACTCTCCCTCTGGTCTTCGGAAGCTCAGCTGTTCACATGCTGATCTCAGTGCTACGTGATACTCCAGGATTCCTTCAGTCAACCCTCTTTGCTTGAATCCACCTCTAGCTCCTTGTGTCTGTTACTTATGTGTACTTAGGTGCACACCCTGTAACCAACAACAAAACTCACTGCATTATTCATTAAATAATTTAGATTGGTTTTTAGATTTAGATAGATTAACGCTTACCAGCTCCATGAGCTCGATACAACGTCTGATCTGTTCAGCAGTTTACTATTTAAAATGAATGCTGTGTGTTTTTAAGTGAAAATGTAGAGTGGTCAAAATCATTCCTGCTACTTTGGCTATTTAAGTTTATAATTGCTAGTATACACTACAGGATAAATACCATTTGAATCAAAAAAAATATCAAGAAGAAGAAGAATTTAAGAAGGGAAGTTAAGGATCTCTGTTCCCCAGATACTTGTATATCTCCAGATATTTCCATTACTGTACCGTTCACCTGCACCTGTGCATTTTCACTCAATGCTATTATGAGTAGAAATTAGACTGCATTTGGTGCTCCCCCTTTGCTTCTTTGTCACTTCCACCGATAACGTCATCTCCTCATGATTACATCAGCTTACACATTCTGCATGTGTTGAAATAACTAACCTAACCTATGTTAGATGATACTGGTGTAATGTGAGGTTAGCGTTATATTTACTAGCAAACATCTGCAGTTTCAACATGGTCTTTATAGCCACTGTAGTGTAGTTACATTTAAGAGGTGCATGTCAGCTATATCACAGGCAGTTACTATATGTGTGTATGCTTCATGTCTACCCCACAACACTTTTTGCACTAAAAATCTACAGTACTTTATGTCTTTATTACTACATTTACTGTATATCGCTCATATTTTTTATTAAAATAAATCTGTGCCATTTAGAAGGAACCGAAGCAGCTATGTCTCCATGCCAACATGTCAAGTTTAACCAGGCTCCAAATCACAAAAGCCCAAACTCTGCGAGCTGGCAGCAGGCTACTTTACAACTAGTCCCATTAGAGCAGATCCTCATGGATATACATTAAATCAAATATGTAGTAAATTTCTATTTCTAACCTTTTGATCATAGTGAGAGTCGATGAGAATTATCACGGACATTTTCACCTGGCAAGTCTCACTTTGTGTTTTACTGTTTTTATAGATGCTCAACTGATGATACCGCTCAGTACACTGCAGTGGCTGGTAACATACATGGACAAGCCTCTAGTCAGGCTTCCATTGTGGTCAAGAGTAAGTAATTTTATCATTACCCTGTTTCTGACATAGTAGCATGATTTTAATTATCCAGTCAAACTGTTTTATTTAATATATGTGTATATTATTATTATTATTATTATTATGTATTAGTCGATGCACTTAAATCTGTGGTTACAGCAGTTTTTGTTAAGACTGGCTGCTGCTAATAATGTTTTTTTTTTTTTCAATTGTGCAGGGTACAGGCAGGAGGAGGAGTCCTGTCCGTATGCATGGTTGCCTTTCACAGGTAAGTATCATCATTGCCTTCAGCTTCATTGAGCTATATCTAGTCATGTCCAGAAACTGTGACCAGCAGCCACATTATCACTCTCTCTTTCTCTCTCTTTCTTTTCTTCTCCGTCTTTCAGCTGCCATGCTGCCCAAGATCCATTACACTAAAATCAACATAACTTTTCTAGAGAAGTTTGGTCCAGTGTTTGCTTCTGAAGGAGAATCTGCCACCCTGTCTGCCACCATGATCCTGAATCCTAACCTGGCCAACCTGCAGCCCGAGGCACAGTGGTATAGAGATGGTAAATGTTGTGAAGTAGCATTTTATGACAAAGTAATTACACTGTAATTGCCAGTAATATATACTATATGCCACCTCGACTGCCAGCCTTGTGTAATTTAGTTCACATGCAGCCAGAGGCACATCAGTGGAAAAATTGGAAAGTGTTACAGCTTATATTTTTATAGCTAATTAATTGTACTGAAAGTAGTCTTCAGTAATATATCCCCAATTCATGAGTAGTTTAATTTCCTGTGTCTGTAGACATTAAATAAAGGTGCCAAGTGGTGTTAATGCAAATTGTAAGAGGTTAATCTTTCATTTTCTCAATTTCATGTATAATTTATAAAAATATATTCCTGTAGTAATTTAGAGTAGTACGCAGTGACACTGAATTCATTAAAATCTTGCTCAATTTCTAGACACTCGCCTGTTTGACTCTAAATGGGTAAAGATTGAAACTGGCAGAGGAGTCACCACCTTGACTCTTCCAAACCTCTATAAAGATGATGAAGGCCTCTACACACTGCGCATGGTCACTAAAGGAGGCACAGCTGAACACAGCGCATTTGTCTCTGTCGCAGGTGAAGTGTACTGGAATGGGATGTTAACTTTAAATCCAATATCATACTTACTGTATGTTTAAAGCAGAAGTTCAGTTTGACACTTGAATCATATCAACATCTACAGTTTTACAGAACTGTACTTATTTTAAATAATGCTTATTCATAACATCGTTATTAAAACCTTATCCCTTTCTGTGTAGATGGTCCTCCACCAGTCCCTGCTGCACCTGGTGCTCCTATGGACATCAAGATCCATGATGCCAATAGAGATTATGTCATTGTGTCATGGAAACCTCCAAATACCACCACAGAGGGTCCAATCCTGGGATACTTTGTGGACAAGTAGGAGTTACTGATATAAACATCATAAGTAGATAAACTGACCAACATAAAGAGAAACTAATTACTGTAAGTCATCATACAGAGTTTGCTTGACTCACTGTAGAAATTACCGGGTTGTGGTTTCTAGTGACAGGCAGTGCTTCTGTTTCCTCTATACTGCTCATCTCACTTCTCTTCTTTGAATATTTTACAGCAAAGCTAGATTTAATCTCCCCTTATTTTAACCTAAAGGACTTTAGACACACTTGGATCAATAACACACAATACTGCGGCACGTGTTGCAAAACTGTGTGACGTTTTGCGTGCTAGTATTGTTTTCTTATCCTCAGTCCATATTATTTGGTGAACTTGTTTCTTGAGAAGTGTGCATGGACAAAAATGACCCCAACTGATATTGATTGCTTTAATAATTTATAATAAAACTACAATGCTTGAAAACACTTTTGAAAATCCCCTCTGCAACACTGCAAAATTCTGCTTTTTCAGTAATTAAATACCTGCAATTACATGGAGACATGATGCCTGTTAATCACCATCACATGCTCTGCTCTCCTCTCCTGAACTCCTCTCCTCTTTTCTCCTTTTTTCATTCTTTGTAGATGTGAGGTTGGTACTGAAAACTGGACCCAGTGCAATGATCACCCCATAAAGATCTGTAAATACCCAGTGTCTGGGCTGTTTGAAGGACATTCTTACTACTTCAGAGTTAGAGCTGTCAACTCCCACGGAATCAGCAAACCGTCCCGCATGTCTGACCCCATCGCTGCACTGGATCCCACTGAGTTTGAGAGGCTCCACGGTGGGTTCAGCTGCATTAGTATAGAGATGCGTGTCTCCGTGGATGCTTGAATTGACTTAAATGTTATAATTTCTGACATATTTCTTTTTAAAAATGGTTCTTTTCCCACTTTCTTTTGTTTTGTTTCAAGTTGTTTGAACATATCCACATTCTACTCAAAACTACCACAGAGTACATGTTTATAATAGTATTACGTACTTTATGTTTTTGTTCGTGTGATAATTTTACCTAACTAGTACCTAAACAGTTTTTCTGGGCTAATTTAACAGTTAATGCCTGGTTTAGATTTAATTGATGTATAGTTCATTTCTCGGAGCCGTTAAATGATCTGGTTCTTTTGTTACACACTGACCAAAAATGTACATGCAGTGTGTTTACAGTATATAATGTGATCAAAAGTAATACATGCACGCTAGTGTGCTGGTGTGAAGATCTAAAAATCTACTTCAGGACTGTAACTGAGGCAGATCGTTGACAGTGTCCGTTTTCCTCCTGTAGCCAAAAAGCTTGGAGGAACCCTGGATGTTGTGTCTTACCATGATGAAGTGGAAGGTAGGGTTTTAGCTTAAGTTAAACACTTGTCTATTTATATTGTTCATGATTTATTATATATAATAAATGTGTGAATTTCTGTGCAGCTGAGGGAAAGCCCCCAGGTGCTCCGTCAGGAATTATTGTCTCAGAAATAGACAGAACATATGTTGTCCTCAGCTGGAAAGCCCCTGCATATTCCAGCAAGGCTCCCATGTGGTACTACATAGAAAAGGTAAGAAACGCTGTTTTACACGTCACTTTAAATACTACACCGCACTGTACTACTACTGTACTACATGTGCACCTCGTGAGACTTTAGGAATGTAAGTTTGTGGTAAATGCATGTTACTCCCTTCTCTTAGTATTACACCAGGAAGCAACGTCGTCATATTACAATGGTTTAAATTAATAATCTGCAGTTTCTATAAATTTGGGTGAGACAGGACTAATATGAACTGAACAGATTCATCTAAACAACAAAGATCTGCAGCAGACTCACCTTCAAACAGCTCAACTTTATTGTGTGTGTGGACGTAACAGCAGGCATGTTCTCTCTCTCTCCTCACAGTGCATGGCAGACAGTGGTGCATGGCAGCGTGTTAACACTAAGGTCCCTATTCGATCTCCACGTTACGCTGTCTTCGACCTGGCAGAGGGAAAACAATATAAGTTCCGAGTTTTGTCTGCCAATATCCATGGAACCAGTGAGCCATCAGAGCCGACTGGATCTATTGCAACTCTTGAACTCAAAGGTCTGTTGCTGACCATTTAGTTTTCTTCTCACATACTGGTAGATTAATTCCACCATTTGAAAAAGCTACCGTTCTATTCATCAGCTACTGCCATTGTTATGATTATTCATTGTTATTTATGTATTTATTCATTTTGTTGTTTGTCTTCAGGTGTGCCATCAGCTCCTGGTCAGGTAATTTCTACAAGGGAAACAGACACCTCTGTCCTCATCCAATGGGCTCCACCAAAGGAACCCAACAATCTGATTGGCTACTACATCGACCAGTGTGTGAAGGGCTCCAAAGACTGGACCTCAGCCAATCATAAACCTCACAGGAACACCCGGTGTGTATTTTCATGAATTAATGGTTATATAAAACATAGAAGTTTAGAAGTTAAATGCATGATTTCTGTTTTTTTCTTTTTCTTCAGGTTTGTGGTTAGTGGTCTGACCAAAGGAGAAACCTACGTGTTCCGTGTCCAGGCTATCAATGAACTGGGTCTAAGTGAGGAATCCCAGGAGTCCGCACCTCTGACTGTCAAAGCTGCACTCAGTCAGTGTCTGCATATTGTTGGTCATTATTATCATTTAGATGGTTGTGAAGTAACTTTGTAATTGTAAGTATTAAAATTCAGTATTGTCTCTTTAGCCGCCCCTTCTGCGCCTTATGACATTGCTCTGTTGAACTGCGATGGCCATTCAATGGTTCTAAACTGGAAGAAGCCCCTGCTCACTGGTGGAGCACAGATCAAGGAGTACTATGTGGACAAAAGACGCAGCGGAACAACCGTGTGGAGGGAGATTAATACTGCACCGTTCACCGCAAGACTTTACAAGGTACAGTAATGTCTGTAGTTTAACTTTAAACACTAAAACAAAGAGGCCTTGTGCTCACTGTGTCACACTTCCAATAAAGTACAGAAAGCTTTAAAGTGCTCTTAAAGATAGGGTTAGGAGCAATATGTGTATGCAACTGTAGTATGACAGAACATCTGAAACAATAAACTAGCAATGTGAAACCACATACAGAGGAGGATGAAAAACACACACACACACAGTTAAACATCGTCGACCATTGTGTACTACAACAGACCTGATGCCCGGATACATAGGTTAAGAGGTGGTGTACCATGTGACTCTGCAGCACACACACTAACCTGTTTATGGCGACGTGTGTACGTGTGTAATGTGCTCTAAGCCGACAGTGGTCCACTGGTCATTAAACTAGTTCAACCCAGAGTGACATTTAACTCTTAAACTCTTAATAACTTTATTGTTTAAAATTGGGTTTATTAGTTTATCTGACAGGGACTGTGCAGCAGGGGTGGATTATACAGTTCAAATCACTATTGAACCATCGTCACAAGACAGATAAAATAAGTGATTATAAACAACTTATTAGACCCCACAAAATGTAAAAACTTGTGTAACATCTTTTGCTCGTGGCTTAATTAAAACCAGTGGTTTTAGTTATATCTGGTTGTACAGTGTGTTTCGTGTCGAATTGCATCATGCGACATTTTTAGCAGCCAACTTGGCAAATAAATTATGGCACATCGTAGTCAACTTTCATCTTATAAAGTGTAATTTTAAGAAAATTGTGCCCATTGAAAATGCTGAGTGAGTAGTAACTTTGGAAAGTTTTCAGGGTGTTATCTATACCCTGATGAAGAGAGGTTAAAACCGAACCGAACATTCTCATTAGTTATAAATTGCTTGCACATAGCTGTGATATCAGGAATAACCAATAACCAATACTTTTTGTAATTTGTGACTATGGTTTGGTTTAGTTTTCTACATTCACATCCACAATTAATCATTTGCACTTATGATACAATCTGGATTACTGGACAAACAACCTCAGCATGGACTCATCTACTACAACTAGCCACTATGTTTTTTAAAACTTGTTTGTAACCATGATAACATTTTATTGACAGGTGGAGCGTTTGACAGAGGGAGCAGTCTATCAGTTCCAGGTATATGCAGCCAACCTGGCCGGCCTTGGACCAGCTTCCAAACATTCAGCTGACTTCACCTGCGAGGCCTGGACTATGTCAGAGCCCGGTTAGTAAATACCATTTTCTTGAAAACACCAATCCAACACAGCTGTCATGTCTACCCCTGAGAGTTAGTAGGAAGGGAGTGAATACAGCAACATTTTCTCTCGTTCTTTGTGTCATTTAGGTCCTGCCTATGACCTGACTTTCTGTGAAGTGAGAGATCATTCTGTGGTGGTTGAGTGGAAAAAGCCTGTCTATACTGGCTCTGGACCGATCACAGGATATCATGTAGAGTACGCTAAGAAGGGCACTTCTGAGTGGACCACAGCCAACGAGACGGCTGTCAGTCACTGCTTCCTCAAGGTGAGAGCATCTTTAATATGAGTTATGGTTCACTGGTTATCTGTATATGTTCATCTCAATAATAATATTTGAATATTATGTACAGTAATTTGACATAAAAGTTAAACCATAACTTTTATTTCTGTACCAGCTGTAGTTCTTCATTTGAGCTTTTGTACAGTGCAGTTAAACACATTAAATTGTGTGACACTGACATCTAGTGGATAAAGTAAAGAATTACTGGGTTAACAAAAACTAGATATAGATAATTGGTGCAGCAAATAGATAACTGATCAAGTCCTGCACTGCAACCTTTACCTAAGTACAAACACAAAAGTACTAGTACCTAAGTACTCTTCTAAACTGCTTTTCCTGTTGAGGGTTGAGGGGGTGTTGAAGCAAATCCCAGCTGTCGTCAGGTGAAAGGCGGCGTCCACCTTGAACAGGTCGTTGGTCTACCTCAGGGCTGTCACATAGCTACAGACAACTATTCACACTCACACCTCTGGGCAATTTAGAGTCACCAATTAACCTAACTGTATGTCTCTAAATTGTGGGAGGAAACCCATGCAAGGACAGTGAGAACTAAGTCCACACAGAAAAGCCCCCACCTGTTAGGCAGCAGCGCTCACCACAGTGACCAACATTATTAATTATTAGTATATAAAATGGGCAATATCAGAGTGATATTATACTGTATTATACTTAACCCTTGAGGCACCTTAAAAATGAACAAATTTTTACCCTCAGGACCCAAAATGGGCCATCTCATAAAAGTGTAATAAAAATGTAATAATTTTTTTCCCCCACTTTTACTGCATCAGATCTTTTCAAGAACTTCAGACCTAACCACAGATATATAGTTTATTATTATTTTTTAATATTTTTAAGAACCCCTGATTTTTTCAATAGAAGAAAAATATGCTATGTTTCAGAAAAATGAGGTGCAAAGTGGAATATTTGAGATGAGGTTATTACTGCCTTGACTAGGTTAATAATTCATATTGACATTGATTTTGAAGCATTATTATTTTTGGAGCAATGAGAGTTTATTAAAAAAAACTCCCATTTTTACCCTCGGGACCCAAAACGGGCCCTCTCATAAACGTGTACATGCATCAGATCTTTTCAGTAACTTCAGACCTAACCACAGGTATGGAGTTTATTATTTTTTTTTTATACTTTTCATGTTTTATGCCCTCTTTGTCATTAGATGTCATGTGTTTTGTCATGTGCTTGAGTTCACAATGCATAAACCACAGATTACTAGGCTGCAAACTATTCTCGCAGACTTCAAACGTGCACCATACATGCAAGCACGTGCACATGCACACACACACACACAAAATATATTATCAACCACATTCACACTGAGAATGGTGATGCAGTAGGTACGGCAGTTGGCAATTGTTAACTGTCTATGAGCCCCAGGAGGGTGGTTCATGACCCGGTCCCTCCACAGTGCCAGTCCCAAGCCCAGATAAATGGGGAGGGGTTCGTGAAGAAGGGCATCTGGTGTAAAATCCTTGTTAAAACAAATATGCGGAGGCAAACGATCTACTGTTCTGTTCTGGATAAAAGGACTGAACAGCAGTTGCTCCCCGAAAAGGGAGCAGTTGAAAGAAACTTACTTATTTACACCACTCTTTTATATCAATCACAACACACCAAGATCATCTCTATGGTGTTCAGATTTTTTATTGCCATGCATTTTGCAAGGTAAAAGACCCAGGCCTCCATTGAAACTTAATGTGTGTGAACTCTGCTGCCCCTGGTGGTTCAGACCTAAAACCTGTTTTCCCTTTATTTTGAAGGTACAGTTTTAGATTTATTATGTTTTCATAGGAAAAGCATTATAATGTGTCAGGAGTACAGTATGTCAAAAATATGTGGTTATAATGGGAGTCAATGGGACCAAATTGGGCCTGAGGGTAAAGAGTTGGGGTATATATGCAAATCTCCTATTCTATACACCTTGCAATAGATGGGATAATGCAATTTTAAAAATAATAATAAAAGACAAATCCTGGCCAAGTTGAATACAATTAGCCTTTAAACTGACCAAGATATTGAGAATCAAAAAAATCAAATAAGCAGAATGTACACGTTTGGTTCCCCAAGGTGCCTCGAGGGTTAATGATGCATTAATGTTACACCTGCTAAAGGTGGAGCTAAGTAAAACTGTTAATGTACTGTGAGGTGACTTTATCTATCATAGTAACATCATAATTTATTAGTTAATATTTTGAACTATCAATCTGTATCTTCAAGGTAACTATTAACTAAAACTGTCGTATCAATGTGAGAACGAGGTGAAAATTATATGCATTTGAGTGATTATTTTGCAA
>JAUBNQ010000017.1:4901952-4912331 GCA_032353495.1 Ctenopoma kingsleyae | reverse complement strand
AAGAAACAAATTCACACACTGGTGCACACGTAGAACACTCATAGATTAGAAGCTTTTATTAAGATTCTCTATCTGGAATCATTAAATGAAATGGAGCTAATCCACTTGGCATTGAATGAAAGACTCAACAAACCCTGATAGCTAAAATAATAAGTGTAATGGCAAGCAAAGCAAAACAACTAAAAATCTAAAATGAATAAATATATAACATAAGTACTTATGTGAATCTGACTAAATTAGAGATTAGTTTAATTGAAATGAACTGAAATGAAACATGAATGAAGCTGAAATTTCAAAAATTCAAATAAAATTAATGCTGAAAAAGAATGAAATGTGTTTTTATATTCACACTGGACTGTAAGCGTAGTTTTAACAGGCTGCATTATGTACAAATCATAAAAAAAATCACTTCTCTATATCTGGCTAAAACCACAGTTTAAACTTATAACAAAAAGAAATTAAAAGCGCCATTAAAACTTATGCCCAGGATGCCACTGTCTCATAACATAAAAAACTACTTCAGTAGCTTCATCAGTATCCTGTTCAGTATTTTCTGCATTTTTTGGTGGTTTGCCTTTATGAAACCCTTGACAGGATTTCTTAATCCTCCCTTACACACCACTACCACCACACTTTGAAGACAAGGTCAAGCCAAGTCATGGCCTTGTAGAGAGAGAAGGGCCCACTCTGCCTCTAGTAAAGGTTGGCTCTGCCTCGCGGTCATGAGACGTGTGCTATGTATAAACTATTTCATTTACATTATCCAGAAACTCTCTTTCCTTTAACAATTTCTGCAGGGTGCAGATGCACAAAACGTCTACATCCAACAACGTCAATGCTTAGAATTTGTAAAACAACAACAACAACACTAACTTCTCAAACATATTAATACACGTACAGAGAGAATTCAAATATGTCATGATGCTACCACCTTGTCAACGGTGTCAAATGCTAGAAATACTTAGTTAGTACCGTCCTACTTAACAGCATGTTGAGACACTGAACATACTGATGATCAACTGCCACTGAATCACCACTTAGTAAACCAAAGCAGTGGAGCAGGACTGTAGGAAAATCTATATGCATCCTCACAGCTAAATACCAGTTATGTACAGTGCTGGTCATCAGCCAACAGCAGCAACAGGTACACAGTAAGAAGTCAGGTTGAAAGAGTTGTGCCCAAGTGCAGGAGGCAGTGATGGCAGAACTGATGAAAAGACGTCAGATGAGGCCCGTTGTTCATTAAAGCTGATGAGAGGAGAAGAGCAGACGGGGAGGAAGAGGAGGAGGCGAGGAGGGTTAAT
Source organism: Ctenopoma kingsleyae (assembly GCA_032353495.1). NCBI lineage: Eukaryota > Metazoa > Chordata > Actinopteri > Anabantiformes > Anabantidae > Ctenopoma > Ctenopoma kingsleyae. The sequence goes on along the minus strand of JAUBNQ010000017.1, from coordinate 4,911,027 downwards.
TCATTGTTTCTGTGTTTGCTGTTGCTAATAAAAGAAAGAGATTACACTTCGCTGAGCCTGTTTATTCATTCTGTCAGAGAGTTAGATGCTAAGAACATGAAACGGATTTTAAGAGCGAGAGAACTGGAGTAACGGAGAGACTGGAGGAGAGAAAGTGAGACCGCAAGGTTGCTATTGTTTTGTGTGCTGATGATGTGCCCGCTCTGGCGTATGAGACAAGTCTTGTCTTGCTTCTGAACAAGCTGAGAATGAGTTGACTGAATGAAAAGGTGAGAGATATAGTAAGGGGGGGTGCTATCTGTGTGTACTTGTGTGTAGATGTTTTGTTATTGCTGCTGCACCTATGTTTGTTTGTTTTTGGGTTGGTTTTTTTTTTGGACATGAAGACAAATTTCATTATTGTGTCTATATAAGTGTGAAAGGAAGGGAGATACGGACGAAGACAAAATGTGTGTGAGAGCTGAATGTAGATAATTCAGTGTTGCGTGGCAATAAAAGACATCTGAAGCTCAACAGAGAAAGACTGGGAGAGAATGAGACCGTATTAGAGAGCACGACAGAGAGAGAGAGAGAGAGATCTGAATCATTCTGATGTTTCACTGATCATCTGCTGTGAGATCATTTTCCTGACTTTAATTCATTTTCACATTTTTAATCAACATAATTACTGAGAATCCAAATGTTACTATGACAACCTACTTTTAATTTCAATAAACTTGCAAAACGACTCGTCTCTGTGTAACACACGACAGCCTGCACACTTAGACACACAACTTGATGCACAAATACATATACATGCAACTGCGCACATGAGTTTAAGTACACATTCACACAGACACACACACACACATATATAGACGGCTGCTATCTAAATGGAATAGCTAGCCAGTACTGATAGCATGAAATTGTGTTTCCAAATATAACACCGTGTCATTGGAGTGTGTGTTGAGAAACAAGTCTATAGAATATATGCTCTTCTACAGTCCTCCACATGGGGGCACTATGGTAACGGGCACACACACACACACACACACACACACACGGATAGACAGGCCTGTCCTAATTAAAGCAGCGCTGTTCAAACAATGAGATAAACTAGGAGCAGAGATATTTTGTGGGTGTGCACTGACACACAGCCACATTTTAAAATACTGCTATTGTGCAAATGTATATATGCACATTCACACACAGACACACACATTTTTTAATTTGCAATTTGCATTGTGGGAGTAAACGCTGGCAATTATTCTGATGATGATATTGATTACTGCTGATTTTTGCCTAACAGAGAGAGGAGGAGAGAGGTGCCCAGAGGGATTCGAGAAGAGGAAGGATATGAGGAACAAGAGAAGTAGAAAACATAGGAGAGAGGGACTGTTAAAGGACACAGTGAGAGGAGAAGCAAGAAGCATGTTATCGTCTGAGTTTGTCTTGCTGTTTCAGCACAGATGATTATTTCTATGTTTTACTGTTAGTAGAGAGACGGCTATAGCAGGCGAGGAAGGTGAGCGTAAAGCGGGGAGAGAGGGGAAGAAAGTTGAGAAAGAGACCACGGGGGAAGCAATAAGGATGAGGGAATAGGTGTGGAGAGAAAGCAGGGAAGGAGGGGGGGAAGAAAGAGGAAAACAAACAGGAGAGGAGATGAAAGAGAGAAGCAAAAAGTGAGTTAAACTGGTTGATTATACCTGAAGACTTCTAGTTATATCTGAGCAGATTTAGAAGAGACTTGCATGAGATACTCATTGTTGGCTTTGTCCATTCCTGTTTTGTGCTTTTAACATCACTGTACAAAGAGACAACAGTGGGCTGTCCCACACTTTGCTATAACCAATACATCTGCTGGTTTTTGCTTTATCGACCACGTCAGCATCACCAATCTCACATGAGCGCACCCACCAATCTCATAAATCTCTGCAAGTGCCAAGCTGCAAGTATAAAATTTGACATAATTAAGAAAGCTGCAACGTCTTCACATCTGACAGAGCGGTAAAGCCCTCACTCTAGTGGATTATCCTGACTGACCATCAGTCCTGTCTAACCTCTGACTCGGATTTCCCCAGAGGTTGGTGGCAAGTAAAATCAGCCCAGTTATCCTCCACTATGCCGCCAGCCTTAATATTGCAGCATTGTTCTGTGAAATACAAATGAAGAAATATAGATGATGTAAAGTTAACTCATCACAAATAGAGCATGAAAAAGGGAGAGAGGTGAGGATGGTGAGGAGAGACCGTGGGAACAATACAGGAGGGGACATTTTTATGCTTATTAAAGCTCCACTGCTCTAATCTTTGGCTGGCTGAGTTATCAACAGAGTTCGATGTGATATGAGCAGATTACATGTATTCATATTGTACATATTAATCCAGGGTTGTTTTTTTTTGGTCTCTTTCCTTCATAACTCTTATCTGTTCAGAGTGTGTGTTTTCTTTCTCCATCACATGATCCAGACACACTCTGTAAACATAAGGGCTAAATTTGCATCAAGTTTAAAATGACTCATCTTAACTAGGGAGCATGCTTAATGTTCATATCTGGTAATTTTCCACAGATACTAAGCAATGCAGGGGAACACACTTCTACCTCTGCAGTCAGGTAGCTCAGCTCCCCTGGAGCTCAAAATGACTCAGTGCTGTTGGAGGCTTCAGTGAGGCGGATGCTTGACAACATGGGGACTTAAATCCTGGATCTTAGGTCCAAGGACAGTGTGCTGGGGTGCTGTGGTCCCTTTCACACATTAAATCCAGAGGCATTGTTTGGGTTAACACTGTAATAAATCATCTTGTAGAGCAAAAGAACCACAAGGATGTGCTTTGGCCTCAGAAGAGCCATGTTGGAAGGGATAGCGCGGTGCATTGTTATCTACATTCAAGTGCTTGTCTCCTCTATTGATGTGGTCTCTTCAGGACTCCTCTACTTTTCTCTCAAATTATAATGAAAGTTAGTTCACATTTATGACTGTGACTCCTCATCTGCCCTATCCTGTGTTACCCAGCCTTTATGGACAGATAAGTTATTTGTGAAACTTAGAAAAATGCTTTGCGGGCGGTTTGAATTGAATCTATGAGAACAGAAGACAAAGAGAAGAACGTGTGATTTTGACTTCAGGTGCTTATTCCTGGAAAGCAGACTCTTTTTTAAGATGGAAGCGTCTAACAGCACTGTTCTTCTCCGCCCAACAGTTGAATCAAAAATGAACTCACCATTACCATACTCTCCTCAGTCTGTCTTTCTGCCACTATCCCCCCCAAGTCCTATCCCTCCACTCTCTATTCATTTCTACACCCTTTCTACCTCTTATTTTTTCTCTCTTTCAGTCGTTCCTCCCTCACTCCTTTTTCACTCCCTTCTCCAATCACTGTGAAATTGCAAGGCGGCTGGTTGGGGACTTTTCTGACTGAGAAATTTGGCTTCGATCAGAATCACTTGTGAGCATTCCTGCATTCCTTTCCCTATTTAAATGATTTTGCAGCTTCACAGGCACACCCACCCAGACAGCCAGACATACTCAAATTTGTTACTTTGCATGCCCTCCCCTCCCCTCTCTTTTGCTCATGCTTATGCTTTCACTTCTCTTTCTTTGTCTGTCACACATGCACAAATATACATATACAAAGCACAGTTTACACCTACAAGTGGTATATAACTGGTGAGGTGCCAATAAGCAGGAGCCCATACAGCCACTTCAGTGACTTTAGTTAGCTCAGAAAAGAGATGACAGACAAAAGAAGAGAGGCTGCAGCTGGAGGAAGACAGAGATGAAGGATGGAAATAGAGTGACAGTTTAGCAAAGTGTATCATTAAAACACGAATAATGTGTTCATCCTGATGCATATCTGTATTACAGAATTCAGTCTCACAATAATGTTCCTTATTTCCTCCCAAACTGAAGGCAGATGAATTCTGAGCTCCTTGGAAGCAGCATAGTCCCTGATACTTGTCAACATGTTGAAGTCGCACAGACAAAGGAACCTGTCAAGTCTGCTGGCAATTTTCATTTTTCCTTGATGTGTGGGGCCAGCTGTCTCACTGAGATTATTATGTAAAGGCAGTACACTGCGTTAGCCTCACCTGTCTGTTCCACACATCAGATGTTCTTCCTGACTTTCTGCGTTGAACTGCAGAGGCACAGTGAACAGGTGTCTGCACCTCCCTGGGCTAAGGGGCAGACTCAGAGGAAGAAGCTACATTCTAATCAGCCACATAAAATTCAACTTCTCAAACCGCCTCAGGAACCATTCAAATCATCAGCTACAAGCAGCACACCGAGATATACTGTATTATTTCCAAATACTAACTTACAAAAATTATTTATGAATACAAAAAATGTTGCTAAAACCACATTTCAGGTAGTTAACATATTATATACATTAACTTTTATGATTTTTCATGTATAAAGGCCCTAAGGCACCCTATGCCATGAAACATGAAACTAAGTAATGTTATTCTAACGTGTATTTTAGATGTTCAGACATAGATATAATTAGTTCACAACCTGTGATAGCATCTAACATTTTACATAAAAACTGATTTGCAATATTAATTTCTGTTAGTTGATTTAAAGTTGGACAAACAGGAAATTAAATGAATCATAGAATGGCCTTCTTGTTTAGTAAGGACAAAAATCACTCAGGTGAAATTCAGCCTTTAGTAACATGAAGTGAGCTGTTAAAGTCCAGCAGAGAGCTATTACTGTTGCGTGAAAATGTGTTTTATTGCGTGGACATGACAGTACAGGAGCTGTGGTTGTGACCTTACAATTAGAGGAGAGGACTTCTGCCCACAAGGTCCTGAAGATCACGTTTCCAGTGGCAACCTAATGAGATATGTTCAAGACACCTGCTGTAACCGCATGTACTGTCTGTCTGCTTAAGTGTTTGTCTGCTACGTGCAGGTAAAGTACATATGATGCAACTCATGGTGAAGCAGGCTGAGGCACACGTGGACGTATTCAAGTATTGTTTTCAGGCTGCCTCGTGGTCAATGCCAGTCTGTCTCTTTCTTATTTCCTCTCTTTAATCTTGCACTTCTCTGAACCTATTGTATGAAATGACTTAAAAGTTACAACATTTGAGATAAAAGCCTTTGGGTTGTCTCCTTGTTCTCTGATCTGCTTTTACCCCCTTACAATATTAAATATAATTATTTACTTTGAACTTTTTTTTACCTGTTGCAACACAGATTTTCCTCATATTTAATGCATCTAAAAGTTCTTTTGCCTATACTGAAGTTCACTCCGAAGACAGCAGATAAATGTGTGACCCTTTACTCTGGTCTGTTATAAATGTGGTTTTAAATAAGCTGAAAATTTTATAATCCCTGCAGAGACTTTTTTAAATTGATGTTAAGAGTAGAATTTCATTTTAGGACAATAATAAATAGTTCATTGGATTCATTATTTATAAATAACCAGGTTCCAAAAAAAGTTTCTGCAGTGTAAAATTATAAAAACAGGTGGATATGATCTTGATTCATATGCATGAATCTTGACCGATGATGGTCTGAGGATCAAACCACTGTACTAATAAATGGGTCAAAAGAACAGTTTCAAATCAAAAAACAAAAATCCCCACTTGTTAAGTACAGTCTGCACTATGGTGGAGCAACGACAGAGCTGGGTCACCTCTTCCACTGCTGCTGATATAATAAAAAATGTACTGTATGAACCTATGTGAAAATGCTGTGCATTTCACAAGTGTGCCACCAGTTTGGGCTCTCATTCAGTCACTGAATTAATCATGAAATGTGAGGTGTCAGGATGGCAAAGGCTTAAAGCCATGACTAAGCAATGTCCTGGAGGATATGTAGATATATGATATACTAAGTAAAAACTAACATAAAGTCTTTTAGCTGTTCCAACATATCCATCCATGAGAACGTCTTCTTTGTGGAACAACACTTGTGCCAGTAGCTGAGATTAGCAAAACAGTGATAACAAGCAGAATGTTGGGATAACTGTGGACATGTCCAATGTAGTGGACACTGAGATGTTTTTTGACCTGATGATGTCTCGTGAAAAACCTCATTCATCAGAATCCATAATTCATGCTGTTTGTTAGATCAAAAACTAAAGCATGAAGTCCAAGGACCTCTCTGCAGCCCTCCACAATAACATTTGTGAGGAATAGATCAAGTTTTAAGTGCTCCTAGGAGCACAGTGGCCTCAATAAATGTGAACTGGAAGAAATGTGGAACCACCAGGACTCTTTCTTTCGGCCAGTCTGAGTGACCAGATAAAAAGGCCATTGGTCAGTGAGGTTATCAATCATAACTTTATGGTCGGCTGCAGTTAGACAGAGTCTGCAGCCAATTTGGAGTTCGCCAAACAGCATTTAAAAGATACTAAGAGCATGAGGACAAAGATTCTCTGGTCTGGTGGGACAAAATTAAACTCTCTGGGCAGAACACCAGGCACTGCTCATCATCCGATAATACCATCCCTACAATGAAGTATGGTCATGACAGTATAATGACATGGGGTGCATCTCAGCAGCATGGGCAGGGAGACTGGTCAGAATTGAGGGAAGAATGAAGGCAAATAAAAACAAAAAAGTTCGAGAAGAAAATTGCACGAGACCTGACTTGGAGGTTACCGTTCATCTTTCAGCACAGCCAAAGCCTGGACTTCCACACATTTGCAGAGAGATCCTTCCCATCCAACATGACAGACCTTGAGAGGACCTGCCAGGAAGCATGGGATAAACTGTCCAAATCCACAAGTGAGAAAGTTGTTATGCCCAAGATGACTCGAAGCTGTAATTGATGTGAGTAGGGCTTTTCCAAAGTATGTGTGTAGTCAGATGGGGAAAAGATGCCAATTCATCAGCAGTAAAATGTGCAAAAAGTGAAAAAGGGGTGTGAATTCTTTCCAAAGCGAGTTTAGATTCATGTCTCTGAAACTTTACTGGCACAGTAGGATCAAACAATTCTTTCAAAAGATTTGTTTTGATGACCATCCATAGGTGTTTCACTTGGTTACAATGCACTGGCTGTGAAAGCCATACCAACAATGCTAACTCAGCAAACCATCAGTGACTATCAGATATAAGAAGGATGAGAACAAAAGGTTTTGATATTACCAAAAAGATATCTGTAATATTTTGGATTTAGTGGAAAAGAAATTGGCAAAGTGAAAGAGTCACACGGGAAATAAAAGATGATGAGGATGAAGGAAGTCTACTATATGTTTGTGTGTGCGTGTGTATCGGCAGGATGCTGTTCATTCTGGCAGCAGGCCCATACACGTCCCTGTCATGGTCGATCATCCTCAAGAAGACTGCACTTCCTGCACATACACGTGCGCTCTCTAGTAACACAAGGGTCAGGTATGCAGTCACCCATACCTGTTATTCTCTTAGCTTTCATATACACACAGAGTGGAGGATGTCAACAAGCTGCAACAAAATTGTTCATAGCAAGTTCTTGACAATGTTTGGACATTTCAACCTGAGGAGAAAGCTACACACTCAGTGGTCCTGAACATAACTGAAACAGGTTTGTGAGCATGCATTGAATGTGTTTGTGTGCTTTATGCAAGCACCCTGGGGGAAATTTTAAAAAGTGCAGCAGAGATCTTTTCTAGATAGAGTTCAGAGTTCAGAAATGAGACAGAAAATAAACGCTAATTTATAGGAATATTAGATACAATACATACACACTGATACAAGATGTTCTCTATGTAACACACATAATGCTTGTCAACTTCTATTTGATTATTTATACAGTGGTACTTGAAAATGTGGGGACACTATGTGTAGTACAGCATACAAACCCCTTACTTGCAGGGCCACCTTTTGCAGAATTCACAGCTCCATCAATGATTGCAAGACATGCAGCAAAGAATAACACTAGTGGTTCACATACTTCTGCCACACATGAATAAATGAGACTGGATTATTTCTTTAGTAAACTGATCAATAAGTACAGATTAATTTGTTTTCATTTTTGTCTAATTAGGTTCCCTTTATCAAGTTTCAGGACTTTTATGAGAAGCAGATTACATTTTAGATTAGATTCAATTTTATTGTCATTATACATAGTACAGGTATTAGAACAACGAAATGCAGTTTGGCATCTAACTAGTAGTGCAAATAGTAGGCTAAAGTGCTAGAGGTGCAAACAAGGTGCATGGAGTATGAGGTGTAGTGGAATATGTTATCACATAACATACATACATACACAATGTATGTATGTTATAAATATATTATAAATATTTTATATAATACACATAACACATAAATATATGATATAGATAGGTGTACAGTCTGGGCAGTGTACATTATTAGTAGGGTGTATGTTTATTGGGGATGTGAGAGTTGTGCTGTGTTGTGATGGGTTAGGAGTTCAGTATGGTGATGGTGTTGTGAAAGAAACTGTTCCTGAGCCTGCTGGTCCGAGACCTGAGGCTCCTGTACAGTCTCCCTGATGGGAGGACAGAGAACAGTCCGTGGTTGGGGTGTATGGGGTCTTTGATGATATTACGGGCTTGACGTAGACACCTAGTTCGTTGCAGGACAGCAATGGTTGGGAGGGGGGCACCAATGATGTATTGTGCTGTTTTCACTACACGCTGTAGAGCCTTCCTGTCAGCAGTGGAGGAGCTACTGTACCACACTGTGATGCAGTTAGTCAGGATGCTCTCAACAGTGCAGCTGTAAAAGTTCACCAGGATCTGAGAAGACAGATGGGCTTCCTTCAGTCTTCTCAGAAAGTAAAGGCGCTGCTGCGCTTTGCTGATGAGTTTTGTAGTGTTGGTAGTGCAGGAGAGATCCTCAGAGATGTGGACGCCAAGAAACTTGAAGCTGGAGACACGCTCAACCTCAGTGCCATTTATGTAGATGGGGGCGTGTCTGATGCTCCTTGTTTTTCTGAAGTCCACAATGAGCTCTTTGGTCTTCTGGGTGTTGAGGATGAGATTATTGTCACACACCCAGGGACGGATTACGGACCGGGCCAGCGGGGCTGCTGCCCAGGGGCCCTTGGGGTGCAGGGGGCCCGTGGGGCTTTCAGGGGGCCCCCGGCCCTGCTATAGGAACTTTAAAGGGAAATGGGTGCATGGGAGCCTACTTTTAGAAGGCC
>JAUBNQ010000017.1:4886770-4901023 GCA_032353495.1 Ctenopoma kingsleyae | reverse complement strand
AGAGTATAATGAGATGACATAATGAGGAGGGGGACAAAAATCCACACATTTTGTCTAAGATAACAGACTGCATTATATGGTGTGGTGCGTTTGACCTTGTGTTGCATGGTCATGATGAAAGTGAACACTCAGAAAATCCTGGCAAATAGTAAATGACTGAAAACACAGACTGTGTATTTTCACGTTAATTTATTCTTTTAAAGCAGTGTGATGTATAATAATGGTGCTTTGGTTTATACTAGTGGTGATATGAATGCATCTGAAAACTGACTTGCAAAAGTGCGCGCCCCCCCAAAAAAATTGTAATTGCATTTTGATAACAACAGACATCATGTACAACCAATGTTTTTTTCCCTACAAAGCCACAGTTCAGTTAAACAGTATCTTGCTGGGTTTCACATGTGGAACAATAATTCAGTGTGTCCCCCTCCCCAAAGTTGAAATGAAACCCTCCAGCTTAGAAAACCATTTTTACTGTCCACTATTTTCAGCTTGACTCCAGGACACCTCTCGCAAAGCTGAATTCAACTCAGTGAACTATATCAGAGGATAATCCTTCCCTTGCTAGCTACCTGCTGCTCAGGCTCATGTGTCACAACCATAAGTGGCAAAATCGTATTGACTGCTGTCAAACAGTGCAGAAATGAATAAAATAAGAATAACCTGACAGTATTCCTTCAAATCTCATCACTGTAGCACACTGAGGATAGATAAAAGCAGATATAGCCTCAGCAAATCCATTTATTCATTTTGTACCCTCATATCGTCGGGGTCAAGAGTCTATCCCAGCATACAGTGGGCAAAAATTAACATAAACACAATGGAAGGCTGATAGTTCAGATACTAATAGAAATGGAAAGTCTGCAATCTAAACCCATCAGAATAGCTTGTGTCTGGCTGAGGAGCAACACCATACAAATATGAGGTGTTTGTATCACATAGTCCACAAAGTGTTGGCGCTAGAATACAGAGGAACTAACCCCTCTGAAAACTAGATCAGAGTTCTCTGATGTACAGGCGATCCAAAGCCATCTTCATAATGACCTCAGGGTCTTTGATGGTGCTGTACTGGTAGGGGCCCATACTTCAACAAGCTTTAAAGGTTGGTTTAAGCTGTAAACTGACTTCAACTTGCATAATGATTTTTTCCACATTTTTTTTTGTCTTGGTAGACAGAGTGGGGGGGGCGGGGGTTTTTACATACATTATGTTTTGACAAACTGGGGTTGATCATGCCAGAGAATGCTTCCCATAATGAAATATAAGCTGAACAGCTGAATAGCTTAGCCACTTTTAAATTCACCTAAGAACACAAATGAACTTCACCAGATGAGCTGATCTGCACTAAACCATGAATGTATAGTACAATAACTACTTTTGATAGCTGATTATTCCTCTAAAAGATCCTCCAAAGATTATAGTGTTTTTAACTTTTATTAACACTGTACTGGACACTGCACAGTAACTACAGGCAGTGACAGGACATAAGGCTTGTGGAGGTCTAGATTTTTTTTCTTTGTTTTTACAGCAATATTTGCAGTGTAAAGCATTCCAAAAATATGGACTGCTGAATAAAAAAAGTTGCTGAAAACCAGGGTCTGGATCCGTGGTATTAATGAGCTCCAACATCTCTCCTTGGTGGATGGTCGCGCATGATGGCACTGTGCTCTAGGCACATCCTAAATCTGAGGCTGCAGATTTAATCTGACGCTGCCTTAAAATGCAGCAGAGATTTAATGAACTAAAGGAGAAACTTTTCACAGCCATGTGTCTGTCGGTGACACATGCTGTCAGAATCAATCATAATAGTTTACACATAGATACAGACTGCTACAGAGTTCCTGATCTGAAGTGTTTGATTAAAACAGTTTTACATTTTAAAGTGGACAAATTATTTTTAATTTAGCGTTTATTTTATTTTGGGGGTTCCATCGATGCAAGATTATATTATCTCTGTTCTGAGCTGCAGACTGGGTCGGGCTGTGAAAACAGTTCTCTGTCAGGAGCTGTGAACGGATAAAAACATTGCTTTATGTCTGTTACTGCCCTGTAACTGTATTTATTGTGGTTTTATGCTTTCTGGGAAAAGTAAAGAAAGGTCATTTTCCTTTCACAGCTGAAAAACGGTTTCTGCAAGACATATCTACAGAGGTGGTAAGTAACTACGTACATTCACTCAAGTGCTGTGCTTAAGTACAATTTTGAGGTACTTGTATTTCCATTTTATTTTACTTTTACTCCTCTACATTAGAGGCAAATGTTGCACTGTTACACCACTACATTAATTTTAAGATCATAAGTTACTAGTTAAGTTTTAATCCCTTATTTAACATTCTTGACCACAGTCATATCCGGTAGCGAGCCGTGTATTTTCTACCTTGGCCTTCAGTACAATCCTCCAAAAATAAAATGGTGACATGACAGAAGGACTACAGGCTGTTGTCATTTGACTTAACTACTCCATATTTACAGCGACAGTAACTTTTATCAAGTGAAAAAAGTGATTTAACACAAGGCTCAACACCTGAGAGTTACAATATATTTACTGCAGAGACATAAAACCGGTCATTCACGAGGAAAACTCGTGACCTAAGCAGCTAGGCCAGTTAGAAGGCCCCGGCGGGGTCAAAGAGCATGCCCAACGTGGCAAACTCGAAATCTGATTGGTTAAAAAAACATGACAATCCACAAAAATGTCCCCATTTACAAAGAACGTCCAAGATCACAAGGGAGAAATCTGATTGGATAAAAGTTATATGCGCTGTACTGGAAGCAGCAACCGAGGGAGAAAGTCGTAATGAAAAGACAATAACAGATTTATGGGACATTTGTTAAAAATACACACAGCATTGATATAAATTTGTATTCCGATTGAGTTCTAGCTTGGACGGTTTTGTCACTTTATTTTTTAGCCATTTCACGTTGTTGTACAAATTGCAGCATTATGTGCTTTTGACTATCACCATTAACTTTGAATCCAGTTGCACACAGCGGACTACAGAACCATTTTACAGTGCAAGCACAGCATCAGAACAGTAAAAGGATAAATATATGCATTTCTCCTCACCATCATTGGATTTCCACATTTCTGACTCTTCATTACATTTTGCTCTTGCCTCTCACACATTAGATTTATCTTCCTGTACACGGTTTGTCACATAGAGTAATGCACACTTGTCATTTGTTGATAAAGCTTAGGGAGAAATCGGGAACACTTGGCTAATTGTAATAGCTCTCTCCTGTAATGGAAACACTGCAGAATCACTGTCACATGAAAATAAGATTGTGCAGAGGCATAAATTGTGATCACAATCTTAGTATGGTTAATCGGGGAGCCCTACCTACAATGCACTGCATTACTGCACCAAGAGCTCACCATTTTCTCTTCAGTTTCGTGTTCATTATCATTTCTCCTGGTCCCCCCACATAATGTCAGTGTAGTCTTGATTTCTGTTGCACATCACCAGAATCGTGCAGCAACACAACATAATATATGATCTTAACTTGTCAACACCACATGAGCCATTTCCCAAATTTCCGCCCAAATTTCTAATAACCTCAGCAACTTTAACATGTCCCATGGTGAATAGATTCTCTTTGGAGAATAAAGTTTCACAAAGAATCATTAGATTAGATTCTTGGTGCCATTATTACCCATGTAACAAAGGGAGCAAAGAAGGCTATTGCTGCTCATTCAGTGGCTGCCACTGTTGTATTAATGGGTCTTAGGTGTAGGATTGAAGACTATCATTCGTTAAGAAGAGCTAAAATCTCATAACAGGAGAAAGGAGACTAAAGGAGCTATATATATATTTTTTGTTTTCTTTTATCTTCGGTCAAATGTAATCCCGGTACATAGAGGTGTTTGAGAAAGGACCAAGGAATGAACGTGCTGGGGCAGCAAGTGGAAAGGACATACACTTATAAAACCTCTGTTTGTCCCTTTCTCTTCAGATTCTATTATGGCGGACTGTGACACTATCACAAAACCCGTGATCTGACACCTGTGTATGTACGCGGGTCATAATAACCTTAACAGAATCCTGAGTATAACACCTGACACCCACATGGTGTATGTACGCGCACACACCTGTATACGTACACACATACCAACATTCCTGAAAGGCGGTGGAATTGATTCTACACAGAAATCCCCGAAGTTTCTTATTAAAGCTGCCATCTGCTAATGCCCTGCTCACCTGGCCGAGGCGTTTGTGTTTGTGGCCCAGTTGACCCCAGATGTCATTTTTCTTCCTCTGTGTTTGCACAGACCTATTTACCCTTTGTCTGCTTTGCCTTTTAACACATCTGGCTGCAGACTTGTGTTTTATTTTGCCTTTCCATAGTCTGATCTTTAATCTCCCCACTCCTTCAGCTCTCGCAGCCACTGTGCACAACAAAGACAAACACACACATCAACACAGTATACGGCACACATTACCTTGGCTTTTGTTTTTATGGTACGGTTGGTTAGGTATTTTATCCCTGGGACAAAGCTGCGTGTGTGTATTTGTGTGTAGAGCAGGAAAGTGTGGTTCAAAAACATCCCCCTAACTTGCTGCCATGTTGAATATCCACTGTCATACACTGCCCTTGTACAGACAACCAGAGAGAGAAAACAAGAGCAGACAGGAGCAAAGATGCAGGCACAAAAAGACAGAGCAGAGCAGGAGAGTGGAAGATGAGAGGAGACTCAGGAGGTATTTGCCAGACAGGAATCGTGAATTTCCATTCCTTGTTGCAGACACACAAACACATATATACAAAGAGAGAGGGAGAGAGAGAGCAAAAGAGGGAAAGTGATTCACTCACGCTGCCAGCTGTGGATCATGCCAAAATGATAATCATGCCCGAATCCCTCCAATGATGCCAAAATCCATTGCCATTTCTCATTTTAGGCAATTGGCCAATACAATAAGTATGTAGTAGCATTTCAGTGTTTCCCCCAAGATATGTTTTTTGGCAGTGTAAAAGGCCCCTGAAACAGCTTTCAGATGTGATACTAAAACTCTCCATTGAAACTAATAATAACGAAATTCTGTGACAGTAAACCACGTGGTGATAAAGTTCTCCTGGTAAACCAGCAACTGTCTGCCAAAGATTAAACCCAAAGCAGCGAGGGCTCTAATCTGTGATGTTATCAAAAGACAGATGCTGGAGCTCCTTCCCTGATAATGAGTTACAGACTGGTTCGCTTTTGTTTACAGTTTTTCACAGTCACTTAAAACCTCCCCAGACTACGTGATGTCAACCTGATAATGGCACAGTCAGATAGACATGAAGGAATATGGGCTTCATGGGTGACGGATTATCATTTTATCATATGTTAGAAAGTCAAACAAATTAGTCAAACTAAAGCACCGTATCCATTTTTTTTTACCCTTATTTGAATTTGATTATGCCCCTTGGTGAGTTCAGTGATTGATAAGTCATGCTGACAACGACTAACATTGGCACTACTGCTTTAGTTTGCTCAGTCTGTGGAAAAGTCAGGTCTTCTTATCACTATTTTTAAATCTCATGTGCTTATTCATCCATGTATTTTTTATTTTTAAAAAGCATATTCTATAGAAAGCTTTTGATTCAGCTTTCTGTAGTATTCATCCATTCTGTTAACATGTTAGAGTAATCTGTTGTACATGATAAAGACACCTGTGTACTGCCAAGGAGACAGTCCTACCTGGTGACTAAGACTGTGTGGTCTGTATTATGATGATAACTGAGCGCAGTCCAGTGAAATTAAAGGAGATTTGTAATGTGAGGAGGAAAACGCTGAAAAGTCACACGGCATGACAAACAGAGGGATTACATCTTTGGAAATGGTAACGGGACTTGTAACAGCCAAAAACTTTGAATGTACACTACCAGCCAGAAGTTTGGACACACATAGAAATAGAAAAAAAGAAATACAGCAGAAATAGAAGAAAAAAAAAAAGGCTATTATATCAGAAATACAGTGTAGACATTGTTAATAATGCAGGAAAAGCAGGAAAGAGCTGTTTTTTTAAAGGAATATTTACACAAACGTACAGAGACCTAATATCAGCAAACTTTAGTACTGTCGTCCATTAGAACGTTATGTTTGCTAACGCAATTTTATTAATTTAAAAGGATAACTGATCATTAAAAAAACCCCTTTGCAATGATGGTAACACGGCTAACACATCTTTTCATGAAAAACATGGTAAATCCTCTGTGTGTCCAAACTTTTGACTGGTAGTGTACCAAACCCATGACGAACAGTGAATGAGACAGAACACTAAAGCAACACAACTGTCTATTCCTTCTTCAATTATCATTAACAAAAGGGTCTTTCTGACCACAGCTTAGCCAGAAATATTTCTAACACAGGTCTCACACACACACCGACCTTCTGATTTAGCCTCCCAATCTCTCACTTGCTCCATCACCGATAACAGTGTTTGTTTTGTTTAAAACTGGGGCAGCATTATAAAATATAAATGTCCACTTCCCTGCACTGGTATCAAGTATCAGGCAGATAAGAAACTAATTCATTATCATTATCTGAGAATGTCCTCTTTTTACAAAATTGTGGTACTATATCATATGCAGTATGTGTTAAGGGTGTAAGAAAATGCAGATGTGTGATACTGAATAAGTTCTTAAAAACACTGTATTGATTATTAATTAATAAATGATTTACATGAAAAGATTTGTGGCAGACATTGGTTAATTTTGTGTTGTGTTACACTCCAGACCACTAGATGGCAGTGTGGTGTATATTGAGAGTTTTTTTTTTATGTATATTGGTTTGAAAATTATTGAAAAAGAAAAAAAGAAAACGTGTATAGTCACATCACTTTCCAGTCATTTACCCCCATAGTTTGGTTTACATTTCTTAGTCATCATTCATTGGAAACTTAGATAATACAAATATGATGTGCATTAGTAGTTAGGACTATAGCAATGAAAAAAATGAAGTAATAATATATAATAAAATGATCTGAGCTAAATTAATAATATCTCTACCTGAAATGTGGTTAGTGTTGGTGAAAGGCACATGCATTAAAGACCCTGTGAAATGCAATAAATATATACTATGCATCGATTGTCGTAGCCGTGTGTGAGACATAGGACGTGTGCAATCATGCATGTGAAAACAAGAGTACATGTGAGCATATTACTCCCTCCCTTTCAACACACATAATACTGAGTTATCAGTTCAGTTTAATAAAGCATCAGTGAAGAACATCTGTCTTCCAAAGTCACACACACATTCACACACAGAACATAAAAGCAGCATTAGAAAGTAAATTCAAGACAAATAAAAATGTGGAAGTGCCTCATAAAATCTGTAAAATCACAAAACAGAAGAAGGTGTTACCAATCCCACAACAGCATGTAAGGCATTATCTGCTGAAACAAATGGACGGTGATAAAATGATTTGATGATTTGTAGGATTGTCACATTCTCTCTATAAAAGGTGCACAAATCATTCTCAAACTGTCTTTGTGACAGCGAGTAGGGTCCACCAAGAGGTCAAACTGTACTGATACCATCATCTTTTTATAGCCTCAATCAAAGCAGTTGTTTCTTAATTAGTGGATGATTTTGATCTTATATTGCAGTATTATTTCCTTTAAGCCCGGAGCAGACTATTGTCAGGGATGGAATGGAATTTGAATTCCCACGGTACTTCTTAGCTTTGGGTGGTGGTATCACAAAGTAATTGTCTAAAAGTCACAATTTTGTGTTTGGCTGGTGGATAAAAGCTCTGTTTCATGATAATAATTAGCTCCCCTGCGTTATATTGATGGAGCGTGACCTCCTTGCAGATATCTTTCTGAAAGCACTTCACTAACCTGTAGCTGTAAAACTGGTGGGAAACAGAGGGATGTCTGCACAGGGTAGAGAGTTAAAGTAACTACAGCATCTCTGCATTTTTCCTTTAAAGTTGAGACAATGCAGCGTTTTTTTTTTCGTGCACGGTGCTTACTGGATCGAAGGCCGTCTGCTTCCAGTCTCAAATGAAGCAAACGTTTAAAGCATTTGAGCTAGCTAGAGATCACAAGACAACAAATGCAAGTCTGAATCATGTCTCAAGCCTACAGAGGACATTGCAGATGAATTACATCATATTTAATCATTTGTATTGCTTTGCTCGAATTATGTGACTGTATTTAGTAAAGTTGTAGACGAGAAGCAACATTATGGTGACTTTAAAGCACAATGTTAAAATGATGTGAAAATCAAACATGTTCTTTCAACCTGTCCCAAAATATTAACAGAACCATAGCGGCGATAACGCCATTCAAATAAGCTCGACTCAAAACGTCAGGCTAATTCAGTTGTTAAAGCTCAACCTGTTCAATTAGACTCAGTTTGTATGGTTCAATGCTCAATATAAATCAGTTAACACTGATTTGATGGTTTTCTTTTTGTCTTATTTATTTTTATTCATCATCACACTCACAGAAGAGTTAAAAGTAATTACTCATTCTATGTTATCAGACATGGCAGCTTTCACTTTCACTGTGTTTTAATTTTGTCATTGACAACACTTAATAAGGTGCATGTACTGTATGCGTTATTATAATAAGGTGAATTTTCTGTCATCGCACATTTTGAATGTTAATATTGCTGAGCTCACAGAACAGCTGCTGCCAGTAGCTTCCTTTGTGGTTCGTTTAACATCTTGTTTGTGAAGGAGTTTTCTTATGGTTTCTCCAGCTGAGAGGAGCTATGGTCTCCTGTTGATCTGGAGAAAACCATATGCTTAGGCTTTTATTTCCACACGTGATAATACTGGAGGACATTGTCCATAGCTGCTTGTCCAAGCACTTTTCGAAGCTATATAACACATACAGTAACTGAAATATTCAAACCAAACATACTGCAATTTTCATGGCTGCACCAGCCTGAAATAGAGGTATCATTTGTTTTGTGCATATTTCTTTTTACACTTTACCCTGGTAATGTAGTGTTAACATACAGTATTTGTATCTTTGGAGAATATGGCTTTGACATATAGGTTTAAAATAAACTGTGGGTTTGAGTAGGATCTGTTTGTGCGACGTGAAATAACAGACTCACAGAGAAAAGATAACCCCTGCAGGCTTCTCTTCACTGGTCCTTTTTTACTGCTCCACTTGGTCTCTTCAGTTTTACTTTATTTCATTGTACTTTTAATTATTTGCTTTTATTATCGGTCTTGATGTTTTATAACTTGTTCCGTGCATCTTAACTCTCCCTTCTCTTTTAATCTCTTATTTAAGGCTTGATGTTTAATCGTGAACTCTCCTGTAAACCAGCTTGTAACCCTGATTTGTAAGGTGCTGTATAAATAAAGTTTCAGCTGTTACAAGTCATCAGTCTGCTCTGTGTTTCCAACCAGCTGCGTGCTGCAGTTGACCGGTTGTGCGACTTTCTCCTCCTGTGGTTTCATACGAGTCACTGATAAGATCTCTATACTCCTGCATTACGTATATTCAGTTTCAGTTTCTGACCGACCTGCATAATCATTGAAACACTCCAGAAGAGAAACAAACTTCGCACTTTTGAATGAATATATGAATCTGTGGAGAATGGACTACTAACAAGTGTTGGCGTGTACTACTTGCAGGAGTTCCTCTAAAAGCGACAGCTGTGCCAGCCAAAAATTTAATGCTACAACATATTAGTAACCGATGCTCGTTGCAATGCGATAAGTAAAATAATCCACTCCAATCCCTACAGTGAATAAGTGATAATTGACTTTCACTTTGTTTGCTATCAGCAACTGCGTGACACAGTGGAGATTAGGAGTACTTTATATACAATGCTGAGGTAAAGACGAGGTTATTTAACACCTTACCATGGATTATCCCTTATTAAAGTCAGGATTAAGGTGCTCCTGTTTGAAATGACCAACCTGCACAGGGCTTTGTATGAATTTAAAATTAAGTGTCCATATAGTGAGTAGTCTATTTGTTCACCCAGTGAGGCTATACCCTATCCCAACATGCATTTAGCAATAGTCAGGGAATAATGTGGACACGTCTGCAGCCTGTTCACAAAGCTATAAACACAGACAAACCCAACAGCAACTGGAGGAAACCAGACGAAAACATGCAAACTCTACAGAGACGCTTCAGCAGACAACGTCAGATTTTAACCCAGGACGGTCTGGGAATGTCGCAGAATCACAAATCAGGAAGCAGTTTACAAAAACAAAAAGAGGAATTACTGTATCAAAATCTTTATTCTCAAATAATTCAAAATAGCTGATAGATAAACTGTGAGTCTCTTTAACAGCAGGTTGTGAGGCTGCATTCATGTACAGTATCTGTTGTTGAACCCTTTAAAGCACTTCATATGGTTTCTAGACGGGAAAAATCATTTTCCATTCTTTCTTTATACCACTTAATTAAACTCAGAGTACCATTCTTGTCTTACCAGTCCAGATAGCAACCTTCAAAACTGTTACCCATCTGCTAATGCTGCTGCTAGAACCTATGTCTCCCACTGTAAACCCACAACGTCTGAGCACAGAGAACCAGAGTCCTCCTTGTTCAGACAGATATCAGGTGATATTTTGGGCCGTAAAGGGGTCAAGTCATCCAAAATCTTTTGTGCCCGTGGAAGTCGTCCCTCTCCCAGATATAGACATTAGGATCAGCGACACAGGGCTGCTGTTACACAAGAACATGGTCTCTTCGTGGAAGTGTCATTTTCAACCCATCCGTGAATGTATTTCATGACATTGTGACACTAAACATCTGGTGTTTATTTTTTGTTCAATGTATCAACAACCAATTTCAGAAATGTATGTAAGATATTTTTTTAAATGTGAGAAATCATCAGTGCTTAGTCAGCTCTCTTGGTGCAGCTGCTGAGCTGGAAATGACTCCATGTGTCATCATATTTTGGTAATTAATGCTGACCGTAGAAGAGTTGGAACTGACACATCATTTTACAAGACTCAAGTGTTATAGATGTGTAGCAGAAATTATTTTTTTTACACTTGTGACCCAGAGATAAGCGTCTCTCCAGCGTGAAGAAGGTCAACTCCAGGTCTCACGAAGTTTTCTGTTCCTGTGTAAAAGCAGCCGTAATGGACAAAAGAGATTATATGACATTTTGATATTTGATATTCAGTTTGAACCATAGATTTTTACATGGTGTAACAGTAAAAACATTGACTGTAATGAACAAGAGTTTGTTGTACCTACATCATTAATCATAAAAAGTACAGCATATTTAATAATATTCCTTTTTTTTGTTTTTTTTTAACAAATTCTCCATTAAAAATAGATTTCTGTACAAAACTTTTTTTTTCTTTTGCACCTACTTCAAGTTCAGCAGCACATGATGATGGTGAGACGTGGTAATGACGGTGATTATGATGCTTAAAACAATAACATTAATGATAACGCCAACTTCTGCCATTCAGGACGACAAAAATCAAACAATATTTTTCAGTATACATTTAAAAGCAACAAACAGCCATTTACGGTACTATGTCAGCAGGCGTTGCTGAGAACACATCCTGTCACTGTAACATGTGAATATAGCACTAATACGTGTGGGCTCCCAATCTCCAAACTGCAGTTCAGGGCCACAGTTAACCTGCAGAAACAACAGGTTGTGGATTCCTTTCACAGCTCCAATGCTGAAAACGTGGCATGAGAGGTTTGTCCCGTCCAAACTACTGCAGCAATAAAATAAAGCACAGATAAAAATTCATCCACAATTATCTGTGCTAAGTCACATATGAATACATATGACACAATTCCTCTCCAAGCAGGGCTAAACCTTTGCGTCCCACGCTGCAGAAAATGTTCACTGCAGTCCTCCCTGGGACTATTTGCGCCGCATCCTAATGTAATTTAAATATATACCTCTGCACAGAATATAATCTGTAGTGAATGTGATGAAAAAAGCTCATCTGTGCTGTGTGGCACTGTGTGAAAAGGCAATTTGTGAGATTTATAATTCTAATTGGTACTTTTATTTTAGCTCACCTGGGCCCCTTTGTTTCAATGAAGACTGCTGACTGTACCACTTTAGAGAGAGTGAGGAACACACGTGGACCTTCTTCCCAAACTGTGAAAAGTCTCAGTGAACAAGCACATGCAACCATGGTATTTAAAAATGTAATGAGTAGTTTTCTTTTTAACCTGTAGCCATCTACTGCTCTTTTAAACAGAGTGGACTGCTGTCAGCGAGAAATGAAGGATAACTGTGGAAACATCTACACAAACTGTAAAATATCTTGAGTGAAGAGAACATTGTGGAGAATCTAAAGGCGTCTCAGAGAAGGGGCTTGTTTAACAGAATGACATGCATCACATCACCCAGAGAACTGATTTCATATTGATTCACTTACCAGTAATACACTGGTAAATGTCTGTGTGAACAAAAATACTTAACTGACACGGATGCTATATTTAAATAAAGCAGACGACACCATCCATGTATGAATCTATTGGTGCACACTCCCTCTATTAAATGCATCTGTGGTACTAAAAAGAAAACACGCATCGCATCAACATGACTCAACTCTAAAAGGTTTGTGGGGGAAAGATCAAACTCCTCGTCTTAAAATTGAAGTGTTTCTGTGCTGCCAGTCATAAAATAAATCTCATCCAACATCCTTGTGAGCTTACAGCAGCAAGAATTTTAGAACTCGGTTGTCAATTTGAGATCTTATTATGACCTGTGTAACCTTTAAGGATCTGCACGAATATCTGCGTCGTATTTCTATGGGTACACAAGATGTGAAACCAAACCTCTGGTGTGTTTCTCTGATCTCTGCAAAGCCAGAATAAACCAAGGCAACGCTGAGTTTAAATGATCTTGCTTGTGCACAGGAGGAGATCAGATCCGTGTCATTAATTGTTAAAAATTAGACCTTTTATTATGCCTGTGGAAACCATGCAGCCTCTAATTTTCAAGCCCTATTATGCACTCTTGACTCCATAGGAAATCTCAACTGAATTAATTAAATCAATTAAAATAGAGGCACTGGGTGCATTCCAGCAATAAAAAGAGAGGCGGCTCCTGATCTTGTGAGCATACGCTTTACTGTTGTTTACAGATGTCTTGTTTGTTCCTGTGAAGAGATCTTGAATGTGTGTTTTCTGTCTTGTTGCACTCTGACAGTATTTCAGCTACTTAACAACATACACACGTCTTTGCTTTATGGTGATTGTGTGTCTGTTTGACCACAACCCTGAAGCAGAGGCTGTGATTGACAAGCTGACAATCGATGTCATAATGCTGGACTCGTGCCTCCAAGCATAACCACCACTGTTTCATTTGCATCATTCAGATCCAGAATAGACGGTGGATGTGACAACCTTCTCATGCCAACTGTCTTTTTCAGTATTTGACCTGACGGGAAAATCCATTCTCAGACTTCATTTTTGGCCTAGAGCCTTTACATTATATCATATGCGTCAATTAATGGATTTGTGATTTTTATTTTGACTATATGAAGGATTGATGTTGAATGAGGGAGATATGGAAAACATTAATCAAAATAAAGTGGACAGTAAAAAAAAAAATCAGGCAGGTTAAAGCAGATGCCTCAAGCGTAAACTTAATGTCTTAAATGTTGTGCATGGAGTGTGAAACAAACAGGAAACACACCTGAAGACACTGAAAGACACATTGAAAGCAGTTACATTTGTGATCTAAACCAAGTGCAGCATCTTTTGAAAAATAAAAATATTTTTGAGAGAGCACTGCGAGAAATAACAAGCTTGGCAAGTGATTTGAATCTAGTGACTTTGCTTGAATCCTACAGACTCAAGGGTGTTAGTGCGACATTTTGACTTAAAATACCAGGAAGTGCATCGAATGAAAGGTCACACTCGCTAAGCTTGTGTATTTGTTACAGTGAGGTTCCAGCATTGATAAGCAGGATGTAACTTACTCTCTGCACACGAGGTATTTCTCGAACAATGGAGGGGCTCAGAGGGACACAACTGTCGACAACAATAATTGTGCATGTTGTCTTAACACTGTATCTGTTTGTGTCCTGCCTTGCGTGACCCGCTCTCAAACAGATCACACGTGTGCTGTGTGCTCTTTAAAAAGGTGTGTTGAAATATGATCACGGGCATCCGATACTGGCTGTAGAACGTGCTTGAAGATGCCACCACCACCTCTACCTGCTCCGGTATGTTTGAAACTGTGTGAGTGAGGTCCGGGCGTTCCTGCAACCATAACACATTCCTGGGTAAATAAAGCTTAAACAATTTATAACATGAGTAGTAAGGGACATTTCCAACACATCTTTTTAAAGC
>JAUBNQ010000017.1:4760819-4783735 GCA_032353495.1 Ctenopoma kingsleyae | reverse complement strand
TGGGACAGGACAGGAGTGAAAAGCCACTCTCATGTCACCGTCTCCTCTGCATGCTTGGTAGACTACTGTTTCACTCTGGGCTCCACCTTCATTAGAAATTTCTTCATAAACTGATTGTTGGACTCTATTCAACTGTCAGAAGTGAAAAAAAAACAGCCTGGTAATTTGCTAACAGAGAGAGACTAGTCTCTAGAGTGTTCATGTAGTACATGATACCTATTTTGCTCCTTGGCTCTTAAGAATCACTTCACTGAGGCACAAGACAGAGGCAGGATATATTCATGAGGGCAATCTAACACAATCACTACCACTCCAGTTTCAACTTAAACATCTGCTTACAAGGACCTTGAATGATGAGCTAGTCATATTTTAAGAAATGACTGTGTGAGAGCAAACTGTGCCATACTTAGACAAACACTCCAGAAGATTACCAGGGTTGCAAATCTAAATATACAAGAAAAACAATCTGTGTTGCTGCCCACTTTATAATCAGTTCATCCAAATTTAAAAATTCTCAAAGATGACTCACTTGTGTATGTGAGGCGAAAGCCCTGATTGGTCCCAGAAGCATTGCTGTTGAACTCCAGCCATAAGTGATTGGATGTACTATTGATGACAAGGCCGATCATAGCATCATGTGTAAAATTGCCAAGGAGACGAGATGAGGTGTTCTCTCCGTCATACACCTGTCAATCAAAACAGGACCACAGAACAATAAAAACATGAGTTAGTTAAAAAACGGTTTCGTAGAAGTTTCGTAGAAGAGTGCATGTTGATCATTTTAAGTAATGACAATATCATAGAACATGGCTGCAAAATATGCTGCTGAATAATAAGGATGGCATTTAATGTTGAGAGAAAAATTAAGGGCACTGCTTTCCTACCTGTATTAATCATCAAACCACAATGACACCAAACAATGAAAGTGAAGCAAAGAACTTCACTGAGCATCAGGAAAAAAGCTTTGCCTCAGCATGGCTCTTGTGAAGCACCGGAAAGATAGAGGCTCAAATGTGATATGAAAGTTGCTGAGTTCACAAGAATTGCATGCAAACATTGTATAGAGAGTAAAGCTAAATGTTGAGGGCTTTCACAGTAGGGAAATAAATTGGTTATCTCACTGGAAATATTGTTTGCTGTGATTAAAATTGGTGGATTCAGATGTTGTACAAACTTACTTTGAATAGGGCAGTTTAATTTTTGTCTAGTACCTGCAGGATGTAGCCCACTTTAATTTGTGCGTTGGCGGTGGGGATATTGCAGCACTCAATGCAAAATGAGAAGTAGCTTATTCACGCTATAGGAGCTCTCCAGCTGTGATGAGTGTTACAATTTTTGTTTATATTTCGAAAAATGATGCTGCTATAATGGATTCATTTCAACAGATGAAAACATTAATGAGTAATACAGTGTGCTTTCTAAAATTTTCAGTAAAAGCCAGAAGTCTCAGTATGCATATTCTCTACTGTTAAATAAACACTGTGTTAAAAACAGCAAGTCAGTGTCTGAGAGTGTAACTTGGTTTGAGCTGCTGTTGTGCATATTAGAAGCAGTGGGAATAGACAGATTAGATGAGATTTAAAACAACATAAAAAAGTAAGTAGACCAGCCTAATAATCCTGTCTTATCTTCTACTTCCTTCGTGGATAAGCTTTTCTTCTTAAAATATTACGGGATTGACAAAGACGTTGTATTTTAGTCCCACTGACTCAATCTCACTTTTTGGTCTCATAACAAATTAGTTTCTCATCATTTGCATTATGATGTCAACCTGTTAACTGTCAACACAAACAAGAAGCAAAACAGCTGGAAGTCATTTATTTCAAATGAGCGCTGCGAGACAAGGAGATACAGATCGCGGAGTAATGGCTGCTATAAACATCTCCTCGCCAAATTCACATACTTTTGCCACACAGATATTTTAAGATCTAATGACAATTAACAATAAATAAAAGGAATAAATATATTTGTTTGTCTCATTTGTTTAACTGGGTTTCCCTTATGTAGAAAAGGATCAGACCAAGTGCCATTGTAAATATGACGTGCTCATGCTTATGCTGTATGTGGTATCCTGTGACATTTCCACAGCTTGCAGGTGTCTGCAGGTGGCAGGAGTGCAAAAGAGAAAGGACTAAGGTGATGTACTAGTCTGGAGAAATCTCTACAGTATGCTACACTGTCGAGTGTGTGGTTGTGATGGGAAGTGTAAATGTGACTTGTAAGTGTAAAGATGACATTGGAAAGGACAGTGTGAAAACGAGCAAAAATAAAAAAAAACAAGAGTGGTATCACAGAGTGTGTAAAATCTTCCCCCTAAACTTCACTTTCCTTCCCTGTTTCCCCATCTCTGCATCTCCCTGTCAGTATCATTTTTGTATCTTGATGTCTGTCTCTCTTTTCTTGCTTCTGTTTCTTGCCTGCTTTCTCACTATCTTTCTCCCCACCTTTCTCTCTGTTTCAGTAAAACTCAGTATGGTTAATGCAAAGCCCTGCAGCTCATAAATCAACATGTCACCATCTGCCACCCCTCTTCTCTCTGTCTGACTTTCTCTCTTTGTCGCTTGCTCTCCTACCACCTCTATTTTCATAACAATTCCTGCACACCACCACTTTGTTTCTTTCTCACCCTCGTTTTTTTCTTCAGGGTTGGAGTTTGGTCAAGCACTGTATTAGAGAACATTTCAGGCGAATTGAGCTTGGTTAGCCTTTCCTTTAACAGTGCCAGGGCGAAAACTTGGCCAACAGCAAATGAATTGTAATGAACCGGTGCATATGTTACAGGAGAATTTAGCCTAAAGCTTGTTGGAGCTGTCAAACAAATGGTTTGTGTTCAGCGTGTTCAGCTGCAGTAACAGGCATTAGCTCCATAACTGTTAGCCTGGGGAGTGGCATGCTGATTGCTAGCTTAAGTGGCACTTTGAGGCTCTCCTTCCAGTTCATTATTGTTTGCGCCATGTTTCTGATCATTCTTTGGGAAAGCTATTAACAGACATGTTGTTCATTACTAGTCATTGCCCTCATGAATGCTATACCATCTACAGCACCTTGATACCATCACACACTGCTTAACTACTACTCTTAACACGAGTCATTTTTAGCCATAGGCAATATTTTTTAAAATGATGTACTGTATACTGACGCGGAAAATGACTGTTTCATTGTACAGTTTTGTCCGTAAAAACCAAAATATTTATAAACCTCATCATGTGAGAAGACTCATTCAGCTGCAATTCTGCTTACAAACAATAAAAACAATAAACCTGTTGGATTTATTAAAAATGAACCCATCTTTGGTAGTATTAGGTTCTTCAATCTGAGTTCAGCCTGAGAGTTTTGGAAAAGGAATATATACACTTTGTGTTTTGACTGCATGTTGCTTTACAGCACTTTGTGGTCAGACGGTATTGCTGGAAGAAATGTCATTATGGTGTGACTCTTATGAGATGTTGGCCCCACAGCAGAAATTTAAAATGCCTTTAATCAGTACTCTGATACTAAGTGGGTAAATCTAAGCTCCTTGAGGGCTGCTGACTAGAATCAGGTGTGTTCAGTCAATCAGAAGCTGAAAGATACCATCTCAGATGAGGGTGAAGTGCGGAAAGAAAGTAAATTGGTAACTTTCAGCTTCTGATTGACTGTACACACACTGATCCAGATAATCAACAGTGTGTAGGGCTTCTCTATGCCTGCTCTAATACATTTAGGCTGACATAACTTTATTCCAAAACCTCTGTAAAAAGACAGACTGTGTTTGTACTTCCCCCAAAACAGTGAAACTGCGAACTGTGCACATTCAAACTATTTTTTTGTCAAAGCATTAATATTTTTCTCACACTGTGGTAACAGCATTGGACATTTTAAAAAATTTGATGCGTGGCTCAACTACTTTAATCTTTCCAGCTGTGTGTGCAGCATAACAATGAACCAACCCCAATGTGTTCAGTAACACATACAGTATCTATTAATTAACATGCATAATTAACATGATCACATTTGTGTTGAAATGCCTTCATAACATTTTGTACTGTTTTGTCTGTACATCACCACACAGTCCATAGCAGTATCACTGTATTACAACATAAAGAGGGAATAACTGGAAACCCAATGTTAATGTTTGATTTTATTAAAAAAAGGTATTCATTATTGGACGTCAAGTATGAAAACTGAAGCCAAACATCCAGTGCTGTTGTACTTAATCACTCTTGATGCATTCCATTGGTTTTTGATTGCTATGTTAGAAACCAACGTGTATTCATTAACTTGTGTGATCTCTAGTCATTCTCTGTATTCTATTCCTCTGTTCATGTTATTTTCTGATAAGGAATCAATTTATTACAATAAATATTATGTCAAATGCCTTGTGAAGAAGACAATCTTAATTTGAAAAAGACCAAGGGCTACATTTACTAAGAAAATTGCTTTGCACAAATGTGCCTGCGGTTTTCACAGTGTGTGATTTAGTAAGACACCAACTCATTATGCTACAGCTCCTGCGCCTGGTGTTGAACCTCCAAGTTGCAGACTGCAAGTGAAGGAGCCCTCACTAGTGCACATCAGAGATGAAATTTCTATGTTCACTAAGCTAAGAAAAGAAATTATAGTAAACCATGATTACAAAATATTTACCTGAAAAAGTTACTATTACTCATATTCTCACTTAAACGTTATTTTATTGCTAACAGAATAATTAAACTAAATTTCATGTTGACTAGCATAAAATTCACAATACATTAGGAGACAATAAACATATTCAGTTTTTACATCACTGATCCTGATGTAAAAACTTGGTGTGTAACAAATACAGGAGTCGGTAAAGATGGGGCTGATAACCACTGTTGTTTAGATTTTTAGCTATATCTTTGAAAAGTAACTAGTAACTAAATCTGTAAAGTTAATGCAGTTGAGTGAAAGTAGAATTCTCCCTTTCATAAAATGAACATACAGTACTTTAGTAAATGTACTTGTACAGTATGTTACTTACCACCTCTGTGCTGCGGACAATCGCAAAAATGTCACATCACCTGCAACTCCAGCCTGTACAACTGTATCTGCTAAGAATGTGTCACTGATGTGCCTGAAAAACAGGCACAAAGCCTTAGTAAAACCTCAAATGTCACCCAGTGATGCTGTTTGCATCCCTTTGCTGAATCACGCAGACGCTGACATTTTTTTGGAATTCAGGGTGTGACTGAATATATAGGCAATATTCAATCATGTTTATGTCAGTTTCCCATCTTGATGTCACTTTCCTTTCCTGGGATTTACACTTTTTACAATAATGTTAAGCCTTGCTAAAATTCAGGGAAAACCCTGCTAATACAACCTAACCATTGACAGACTTAGCCAGTGCTTTCAACCTAATACTGATAAAACACTTAAACCACATACTGGCTTAACCATGCCCACAGGTCTAATACCCCTAAGAGACATTGTGAATAGCTTCAGATGATGCCTATAAGACAGCATCAAGACTGTAGACAGCTCACACAGCTGCTTCTGACAGTGAAATAGGCACTTGTAACCGAGAGAATACGTCTTAGGAATTATGAACCTTAGGAACATCTGTAGAACTCTCTTTGTAGTTCAGGTGTACTGTACACATTTACAAATGTTCAAATTTGTAATATATAAAAACTTTAATCAATTCCTTACATACATTGTGTCAACTATAAATCCTTAAAAACCACAATGACACCAGAAGACTGAGAAGAACTACAATAATATTTTACAGATCGGCACTGTATCTTCTCTCAATGTCAATAAGTGCTACGCATCTCACCCACTCAATCAGTCAATGCAAAGTCTATTAATAACAACAACCGAAAAGTGGGTAATACATTTCTGTTCTACTGTATTTTGTTTTAGACCTACTGTGTGAGAATCAAAACTAAAGGTAACCTTCAAATGCAACAATAATACACTGTAGTATGTTCATTAGAGGGATACCTCTGTTTCCCACATATCCATTCCGCTGCGGATAGCCACGGCAGCAGGAGCACCATCAGCACTAATAGAGAACATGGGTAATAAACCCCTGCAGGGATGTCATTGCTTCTTACAGCAATGTTTAACACATCTAACCGCTAGGGCAAACCTTGCTAATACAATTTAAATACATAGGAGATAAACTAAGGATTCAAAGCCCCCGTTGGTGTTCATGTTTTTACCTCGGCCTCCTTCTTGCACACCTCTTATAATTTAGGACTATGCATACACAGACATGTTAATTGGACCAGGTGTGCATGGTTTGAACAAAAGCTCGCAAAAATAGGCGGGATACAGAGAAACAACTTCCCATTCAAGTTAAGTCTTTACATTTGTAACAAAAACAAAGAAGAGGAAGTAAGGATGTAAACATCCCTGATTTTTTTTTTTCATCTCTGCATTTGTTCTGGCATCGGGCAGACGTCTTGATGAGTGTATGAACTCATACCAATCATATAAATCATTAAAAAGTCTAACATTAACAGAAGACATTTACACAAGTCAAGTGGATGCTAGGTCTTCTTCTAAAAATAAAACTTCCAACTATTTCGATATTCTTTAAATTTAAAACCTAACAAATGTAGATGTAATTTATTATTACCACCTTTAAAGCTCTCTTCCTCCAAATTGCTGCAATTAATTTAGATTTAAATAAAGTTTGTGCTGCAGTAACTGACAACGTACTGAGGAAAATGTGTTACACGTTACATAACATTGTTAATAATAAACCCTTGATCGCATAATTTTTTGTCAAAGTCTCCACAACAAATATGTTGACTGATTTACGCTTTTATTTTGCTATTAAACCAAACAATAATAGTAAGGCTTGTTATAATTAAATCTAAGCATTTGCATATTTAAGTATATACAGTGTCTAAGTCTGCAAATAAATGATGCATTTGAAGATTTTGTACAAGGTTGTTTGTATTTGTGTGTATGACTGTGTGTATGACTGTGTGTATGGATGTGTGTTACCACATACCTTGAGATAGTCTCCATCTTGCAATGTGAAGCTCTCAGCTTTCAGCCTGATTCCTTTGCCCCTCTCAGTAGTGATGCGGTAGATGCACTCATGGTTGTTATCATAGTTAGAGGGGAAGTTTGGAGAAAGGAGAATTCCTTCTGGTCCTAGTGAGGAGGCTCCACACTCAGCTACAGAAAGAGCGTAAAGGGGACAGGAACACTGTGACTGAAAATCACAGCAATTCAACCTAATTATTTTTTAACTCAGAATATATGTGCCGGCTTGTTGTGTACAAAGATTTGAGAGACGTGCATGTCCAACCAAAACTAATTTTCAACACAGCAAAACTGATAATAATGATCACGATAATAATAATAAAAATAATGAAACATACAGTATAACACAGATTTAAAGCATGTATTTGAAATTTACTTCAAATAAGGCAGTAGAGACATGCATAACAGACAACAAAACACATCAAAAAGGAAAGCAATTAAACAAACTACAAAAGATTAAAAAGGGAAAAATGAAAATCATTGCATAAAAGCAAGTCTGGATTAGTTTGTTAGAAAAAGTGCTTCATAGAAATTATATAGAATTATCTAGCAGGTGCAGTGCCTATCAAACTTTACGAATTCAAATAAGTGGTACTTTGTGAAAATAGAGTTTTGTCATATGTAAATGAGGCTAGAAGAAAAGAAGCGAGCCGAGCAGGCTTTTAACTCCCACTGAGGAGGACCACCACTACTTTGAAGGGAGAAAGAGGAAATGCAAAGCAATGAGATAGACAAGAGAGAAGGCGGTGTGGAACAATATGGAACTACTGAAAAAAGATGTTGTGTTTATAAAATCTGAACAAATCTCACATTCATAACAACATTTATGTAAATCTTCAGTAGCATTCACAGCAGATCAGGATAGGATATGAGGAAAAGAAATTCAAGAATGCTACCAGCAATAACTCAGAAATTCTTTTCAAAAAAAAAGACAGCACTAAAGAGGGGTGGTAAAAGAGCAAAGGAGAGCAAAAAGGGAGAAGAAAGGGATGCAGGGAGAGCTGGAAGAGCAAAAGAGAAGAGAAGATAGCAGATGAACCAAGACAGACAAGAGCCTTTTGAAAATATGCAGAGAGAAATTAGAAAAGGGAAAAGGGGAGTAACAAAAGACACAGCATTAACACTTTTCATAAAGCTGCTAATGCCCTAATTATCTGCCCAAGGACTGCCTAACAGAGGGAGAGGAGGAGAAACAGTTAGAAGGTTAGAAACAGAGAACTAAAGAGTGGGACATTTAGAAAGAAAGCGAGGGAGAGAGATGTACCCAGAGCACATTACCAGCTGCTGTTGTTCAGTTTCATCCCAGTTTGGCCTGATCTCTTGAAAGATAATGCTATTATTGCAGCTTCAGTCTCCTTTGTGGGAGCTTGATTAGCAGCAGTTGACAGCCAAGCTCTCATAAATTACCAGCAGCAGCATCTAAGAAACACTACGCTCATCAAATACCAGCACGTTACAACAAGCTAACAGCCAAATGCTGGCAAATAAAACCAACAGTCAACAATCTGGGTTACAACCAGGAAAATGCTCATGGTTTAACCATAGTCCTATTCAAGTGGTGAAGAAGTTAGTTAAGGTACCAGTTATTTTCACAGAAGATAATCCACCCCAAAGTTAAGAACACTGATGCCAGAAATATTTTGAAAGGGCTGTTACAGCATTGTAACATTCACTCTATAGAGAGTATAATGTTTTTATAGACAGCAAAGTTGTTGAAAAGTTCAGTGGGTATATGCTGTAATTCTCATATTCTAGACCGGTCTGACAGGTTGCTTTAAATATACAAAAGAAAAACTTGCATTCTGCATGCACTATGAAGCATCAAATATTTCACATCATACCTATACATCGTGGTAGTGTGTTGCTCCAGACTCGCCTGCCTCCTCCCAGACAAGTGATCTTGCTGTCTCCCTCAAGTCGGTAGCCATGGAAACAAGAGAAAGCCAGCGAGTCGCCAACTCGAAACCTGAAGCCCATCCTCCTGCTGAATGCTGGCACGCCGGGATCCTCACACGGCTCTAAGTCGTACTCTATACGTTCGTGACAAATAAATAACATTGTCAATGACTGCTAATAAAAGGTGTTGCGAAATGTACAAGAACTATGAGAATGTCATTCAGTTAGGAAAGGCCAAGTAATGTAACCTAAATACGTAGAAAGAAATTAATTACATTTTTAAAACTAGGTTGAAAAAAACTTGAAGATTGAAATACCATTTTCTGAGACATACCAGACATGCCAGATTTCCAGAGTCAAATGTTAAGAATAAACTTTAGCTTTAGTGCATATGCCATGTGTAAATAAACTGGTGAAACTGTACTTGAGAAATTGACATTATTTCTCTTATAGTACATCAACAAAGTGTGGTAATAAGTATTAAAAAAACTGCATCTGTTCAGAAGGAGAAACCACACAAATCTTAGTTGTGCAAACTGAAATAGCTGGTAACGGACAAATGCAAGGGTTACATGGTTACACCTGGACTCAATAAGGAGAGAATATGTTCAATCACAAGCTGGGCCATAAAATATACCCCCCATGAATAAAAGGAAAGTTTCTCACTCATTTCATTAAATCTCTGCAGCATCTGAATGCTTCTTGTGATTTCATGTGAAGCTAAGCTAATGTTTTTTTTCTTCCATAAGTTAGTTCATTAGCTCAAATAAACAACAGTGAGTCCAGTAGCCCTGCTGAGCAACATCTCATTTCCTGCATGGAAGACCATCCCAGAAGGTCCCATATAAAAGCTCACAGAACCAGCTGTTGCTACTCTTTAGGGGAAGTAGAGTAGTTAACCAGATGTACATTTACCAAAACATCCACTTAGTCTTCATCCTTGAAGTCTATTCTCTTGTGAAACTGAAAGATTCTGTTTGAGAAACACTTCCGATAAAGCATGAATCTCGCATATACGTTGCTTGTTAAAGTGTCTAATGGATTGATGTTACCCCTTGTAACTGTCGGGGAAAAACACCAACATTAACCAGCTGTTTTTCCCCCCCACTCTTCAGCCTCAGAGGGCAGTAATGAGCCCATTACAGCTAGCACACCATACTGTGGAAAAGCAAAGGTGACATGACAAAAAATATATATTGTTGGGAATTGTTGGAAAAACTAGTGTTGGACAAACTGTGCTTTTTGGATTTACCAAACAAAGTGAAAAGACTACATGGTTGAAGATTGGAAAGGTACAGCTGCTTAACTACCTGCAATAAAAAGCAGTGCAGGACTCCAGAGACAATCCCCAGAAAGATTATTAGTACAGTATTTTAAATCTTTATTTAGATATTTTAAGGTCTGTTGCATTGATTATTATGTACCAGAGCCTGAACAGCTACAGCATGGGATTAACAATATATACTAGTGTATCTGTTAGTTTGGCTAAGAGTCTTCCCACCTCAAAGCTTTCAGTGTCACATATTTCTGTAGTTTCTGCTCTCTGTCTTTGTAAGGAAGAACAATATACTGTACCATGTTAACATTCATTCATTGTAAATAAGGGTAGGCAGCTTTACAGTCTGCTACAAAGACTTCTGTTCCCGGAGTATTACCTGAGAAAGTGATATTAAACCCTTCATAACTCATGGAGAAATCTGATATAAATCGTAGCTGAGCGCTGAAGTTCCCATACAATCCTGCTTTGACACTAGGAGGCAGCACTGAGCCAGTGAGTCGAGCTACTGGGGCCTGGAAATTCCCATCTTCAGTGATGGACAGGTAGTCATGGTTTTCCTCCAGGTGGAAGGTGTGAAAAACCAGATGGACTCCTGGAAATCCATGGATAAATGGATGAATGGACAAACAGATGGAAGAATGAATGGAGGGTGTCAAAGATACACAAATGACAGCAGAAGAACAAAGAAACCAAACCACACACAAGCACAACAATCTTCAACATCTCAATTTCATAAATGCATGTATTTTTATTAGGATTTTTCTATAATGTATTTGTGTTCTTACCTTTCCCATGAGACACCTCTATAGTCCAAGTGCAGTTGAGAGAATTTGGGTAGAAGTCAGGAAAGCCAGGAGACAGAATTGTCCCTGTTTTACCATAAACATAGCCTCCACAAAGAGCTGAAGAAAAAAGTGACAAGCAGAGAAAGGTGAAAAAGAGAGATGAAATGACTGTTTTGCAGTTGTGCACGGCCATTTGCACTGAGCTTAAAGACCCCCCTCTACTCAAAAAGCGTTTTTCTTATTTTTATATGCCCTAAATTTTATGACGTCTACCCTACTGGGTGGCGTATGTGCAGAGTTTTTCAGTGACACAGTGTTTTCACATTTTCCTGCTAAAGAGGATGATTTAGGTTCGTGTCCTGAAAAAACGGAGATTTCAAAACGTCCCCGAGAATATGAGATCTTCTACATCACAAAATCAAACCAATCACAGTTCAGAGCATGGTGCTGCTTGCTGAAACCTGATACCTGGAACCACTGACCTGAAGTCAGCCTGGATGGACTTTTGAGTGACAGGACCGCCAAAGTGTGCAGTTTTTGGATGTAAACCAGAACCTGGAGTTTCTTTCCACTATTTACCAAAGGATTACGTAGTAATGTGACAGTTGCTGATATTGTGGTTATGCACCAAAGGATGCTGAGAGACTCAGCCAGGAGTCTATTCTCAACTTTTGGGACACCTACAGCCAGCAGGAGTCAGCATGTAAGTATTTTCTCTTATCCAAAGTAAAAATCTGTTGCGTTATATAACATATCTCTTGCATTAGTAACTGCTCACTAAAATTTTTTACATGGAGTCTGGCAAAGATTCCCGCTACAACTGTATTAAAAATAGGTTGGTTTTGAAAAACAGACTCATCATTCTACTCTGCTTCCAACAGAGGACCAAA
The DNA here is from genome assembly GCA_032353495.1 of Ctenopoma kingsleyae. NCBI lineage: Eukaryota > Metazoa > Chordata > Actinopteri > Anabantiformes > Anabantidae > Ctenopoma > Ctenopoma kingsleyae. Next base: position 4,771,880 of record JAUBNQ010000017.1, on the reverse strand, counting down.
CATTTATGGCTGCATATTTCCAATATCTTCGTTTTCTATAGTATTGTCGCAGACAGTTTATTCACCGGTAAAGCAGCTGTGGTGGGCGGAGCCCATGACGCTCTTTCTATACTCTTTGCAAGGCTTTACTGAAGTATTTTGTGAAAAGAAAACTGCCAGACAATATGTTTTTCATGGCAGAGTATTAATATATGCCTTAAAATGTGAGTGGAGAGGGTCTTTAAGACAAGATTTTAACAAATTCTACGGGCTAAAGACAAGTTAAGAGGTCACCACCCAATGAAAGAATTTTGAGCTTAGTTAACAGACTTAAAACCACAAGAAATTAAACCTTTTTTTGTAGCACTGCATAAGTGCATGAACTGAGCATGGTGTTAATATGTCCTTCATGCAGAAACAGTTTAAAATAGGATTACTGAAAAGCGGCTGTATTTGAACAAAAATAAAATCTCACAGTATAGGTTGCCTAAAAAATATACCTTTATAAAAAAACATGTTTTAATAAACCACGATCCAAAACATTTTCCATTGTCATAACAGTTTATTTCCTTAAAAATAATGTGGGGGTCAGATTAACTTTCCACATTTTGAGCAGTTTGTTGTAGCATGCCTCATTCAAGCTATAATCACATAATCGAATTTGTGTTGACAAACAAACCAAGACACTTTTTAGTAGATGCTTCTATCCAAAAGGACCGTACAAAGCAAGCGAAAGCTAAGGAGAAGACACTGAAAGCAAAGTGCCATGAGAGGAAATGTTTCAGTTTTGTGAGATGCAAATGACAGGGAAGAAAAGTTTCTGATGAGCTCATCAGAGCTGATGAGCTTTGCTTGAGATATTTTGCTGTGTGGTGTAGAGACTATGAGACACCATTTGTTGGAAAAGAACAGTGGGTGAATGGATTGTACACCTGGATAACGGTGCTCAGGTAGGAAAGAGCTCTTGAGTTGAGCACTCAGTAGCAGAAGGTGAGTGTCAGGGTTTTCAATATTATATGGGCAGTTACTGGAAGCCAGTGCACATACAGTATGAACATTGGTGTGATAAGTCCTTCACATGACCAAGAGATTGAGGATGTGTGGTCAGTAAAGTTGACAAGAACACTATATTATCAAACCTATACATTACAATACTAATATAACATATAATGGACATTAACATTAATTTTTATTGAAAACTTGAGTAATATAAATGAATTACTACTGATGTCACCAATTGTTATTAGAAAAGAAAAGTTAAAAATTTTAAAAAGGAGTACAAGATTGAAAAAAAAAAACAACAAAAAGAAAATGCATCACAGAGACAGTGGTTTTCTGACAAAAACTGAGTGACTAGGATGTGTGTTTTACCAGACACTTAGCCTCTAAACAGAGCTAAACCACTGACATGAAACGGGACAAAACAGAAGTGGAATAGAGCAGAACAGATAATACTATAGTGAAGTAATGTAAAGTAAAAGAGAGCCTGCGGTGCATTAGAGACTGTTTAACTAAGATAATATATTGATTCTTTGTTTCTCTCTAACTGTGCCCCCATCCTTTTCAATTCTATTCAGCTCTATTCTGTTAAATTTAATTCAATTAAGGTGCTCCAAGGTGTTTGACTGGCATGGAGATAAAAAGGAGTGTTTTTCTTAGCTATGAAACAAACATCCCAGACAATAAACTAAATCAAGCAATAAAATGTTTTCTTCACCGTTAATGTCCCTCCTGTCTGATCGTTGAAGGTTTATATATATTTCAGTGCACGAAAGTCCATTTTAGCTCCTAAAATAAACACTGTGATGATTCATTTGGAGAAAGGTTTGTAAAAATACTATTTATTATTTTGACATTATGAAGACAGATATGGCTGCTTCTCTAATTTCCTCATGCTGCAGCTATTCCAGTGTGTGTGTGTGTGCGTGTGTGTGTGTGCGCAGACTGTTTCTACAACTCTTCCTGCATATCTCTCTCTCAGTGACTTTCCCTGCCTCTCATTCTATAGCATATTTCTACCTAGCTGAAGTTGAGCTGAGCAGCTGTGACAAGAGCTTCTCCCACTATTTCTTTCTGACTAGCTGACTTGTGTTCATTGTGGGAACCACTGCCATTTTTTTCACTCTCCCATCAAGATTCAGCTAAAACTAGGACACTGTCTGACTAAACGACCCTCGTTGAGGGAGGCACATGTGCATGTCTGTATGTGTATATCTGTATCTTGTGTGCATGAGTGTTGACAGGCTGTTAATGCATGTGTGTGAGGAGGTGTGATATCTATAATAATGCAAAAGAAAGAAAAGAATAAGACAGGGAAAAAGACGACTATTCATAAATTTAACAAAAACTTTAGACGTAAATCAAAGTGCGGCTGATGAAAGCAGAAGCATAACACTGAATGCTTATAAAAGTTGATACAGAATGATGCAGCATGTTTATCAGGGAGTGGAGAAGTAAATATACCAATTTCAACTAAATTCTTCATTTTCCTGCCTCTATGTTATTCTCTACATTTAACTAACTCCCTCTAAAAGGATGCCATAGCATTTTTACTCCAAGTATTACAGTGACTTTGGTCACTGCAACAAGTTGTTATCTTGGCACCAACCACAAACTTTAAAATGTCAAAGTGCCTCTTCAATATTCTCCATGACACAAAAAAGAGCAGCCACTGTTCTTTATTATCTTTTTGGTAGCTGACCTGCAGGAAAAAGATGAGCAGTTTGGGTTCAACAGAGACTGTGGTATTACTGAGAGGGAATGGTCTCTTCACGCCTGCAGGGGGACTGTATGCCATTTGGTTTTGTTTTGGGGTTTTTTATATGCAATATTGTCAAAATGATTAACTTTGGTGGCTATGTACTGTAGTGTTTATGAAGGTAGAAGAAGGTTTGACTTTTCCTGTTGAAATGTTAACTATGCCTCTGAGGCAATACTGTAAATACAATCATTGTCACTAATGCGTGCATGTGTGTACATGAGTTGCTTTAAGTATGGCGCTCGGAGTTTTTTAAGATGATTTCCTTTCTTGTAAAAATTATTGAGAGATGTCTAGACCCTTTCGGAGTTAACATTTTTGTCCAGTGTTTTCTTTGTTTGCATGGATTTTTGTTATTGTTTGTTGCAAATCAGCTGGAATCTGGCAATAGGTAAGAAAAGAGTAAGGTAATAGAATAAATAAAGGAAATGATTAATTGATTAATTTTAAAAAGTCAGTAATGCTAACACTTACCTGATGGCAGTGCTACGATCTTCTCTAAAGGCAAACTACAACACATTAAATTTTACTCAAGCCTTACACACAGTTTGAGAAACATGTTATTCTGAAATAGTGCGTCTTATAATGTGACAGCAGTCTGGTGAAATGGCATGCTTGGCTGAAAATTGAAAATGTCACAGTGGCCGTTAAAAACTGCTTATGTTATGTGACTGGTACTGTGAGATAGATTGCCTCGGTATGAACTCACTACCAAGTTGAGACATCCTGACTTTGGCTTTAAAATTGGATTCTTTTCAATAGGCAGATCAAATCAGATGCTGTGTATTCATCCCCCATGATAGCATGAGCTGGGGGAAAACACTGAATGAAAAGGCCTGCGAGTGGCCACAGAGCATCTGTTTCAGTAGTGCCTATTGACTTGAATAATTTCACTGAGGTTGGACGCCCAGCTTAAACTATTGTGGTTATGTGTACTCTGTGGGGACTGATGGCACAATTAACACTATGTCTGCCAGTCGCACCTAGTGAAATTGAAAAAAGCTGGGAAGAGTGTTATTTAATGTTCTGGTACGGATAAAATTGTGGATGCCTCTGCAGCAGCTTACCTCACTCAACTCTTCTCCCTATGACTGACTAAGGTGAAGTCTGCATTTCGGTCCTATACATGTATATTCCCTTGGTGTTATTATACAACTGTAATGATGACAGAAATTGTGGTTGTATAGCTGTACATACAGCTCTGGAAAAAATTAAAAGACCACTGCATAGAAGCTGTGATTGCAAATCAGGGTTATTATACCAAAATATTGATTTCTGACCACTTCCTGAGTTAAAACATTAGTAATGTGTTGTGTAAAAATGAATATGAACTTGTTTGTTTTGGGTTTTTTGCATTATTTGAGGTCTGAAAACACTGGACCTTTTCTGGTATTTTGACCATTTTTCATTTTCTGCAAATAAATGTTATAAATGACAATATTTGTATTTGGAATTTGGGAGTTATGTTGTCAGTAGTTTATAGTATAAAACAAAAATGTTAATTTTACTCAAATATATTCCTTTAAATAGCAAAATCATAGAAACTGATAATTTTGCAGTGGTCTCTTAATTTTCCAGAGCTGTATATGATGTGATACTTTAGTCACCCCAACTATTATAGGTAAAGGTATAGTCCATGATTCTGATGCATTACACATTTTGTCGCATTCAGTAAAATTCTGTGTCTGTTCTGTCTGTCCAGCATGTGTGCTCTAAAACTGGTTTTTATGCAGTCCTGGCTCTTTAAATGGTAAAACAAAGTCAGACAAAGATCGGTTAATTCTTGCTAGTGCAGCAGCTAATGTATTATCTTCCACCCTAAAGTCACAACATGAGTGCACAGCCCAAAAGAGAGAGATGTTTACTTAAATTTCAAGTCTTATTTAAAAACCGACGTTCATGTGCTGAGACTGGAGCATTTATTTTTTATTGTTTCCCAAGAGTTTCATCATTCACAGTTTTCCAAAAACAGTGGGACATTGGTGCAGTGTAACTTTATCACTTCACAGCAAAGAGTTTTGGGGTTCCAGAATGCTACATGTAGGGCTTTAAGTGAAGTTTGCATGTTTTCCTTGTGTCTGTATAGCCTTCCTTGTGTCTAAGACATGCAGACCTTTCCAGGGTGTACTAATCCAATGTCAGCTGGCACAGCTCCAAACCCTGCAACCTTGCACTAATAAGAAGGTACTGTGCTTATGAAGGAAGGATGGATGGATCTGAAGAAATAACTGTAGTCAGTCTAACAAATTGCAATGTTCTAATGTTTTCAAATGGGTGATTCAATTGAATTTTTCTCTGCAGGGGTAGATTAATTTAATTCATGTCACAGTCATATATAAAGTATAAATAAATTTGATAAAAAAAACCTCAGGTTTCCAATTACCGCATCATCTCTAAAGCTTACATAATCAATCACATCCATTTTTCTACAAGATTAAATTCAGGTCATGATTATTTACATTTGCCAAACACATAATTCAGTATAGTTTACTATAAACCTTTTTTCCTTTTCGTTTTGTTTTCAACTTCTGAGGGAGAAAAGTCTTTGTCCTCTGAGAAAAAGGAATGAGGTGACAACACATACCTCCTGTGCCAGTTTGTACAGGAAATTTCCAATTTATTTTCTGTTTCCTACACCGAGGTGTTGACTTCTCATTTATGGCCAAATTTTCACTGTTTCCTCTGTTCATAGACCTGAAACCTCAGTGCGACCTGTTTTCCAGCAAGTGAACAGTACTATACAGCAGTATAGTAACTCCACTAGGGGTCGCCAAAGCTTCACAGTGGGTCGTGAGGACTTTACGATTTTAAGGGGGGCAAAATATATATTTTTTACTTATTTATTTAACGTGTTTTGGGGTTAATTTATAGTATGTATGTGCAGGACAAAAAACTAAAATTGTAAAAGTTTGTACTATTTCTTTATAACAATAAACATCACAATATGAGCAATATTTATCTTTCTACTGCCTGATGTTTCATTGCATGATGCACAGACAAGCGCTGGCCAGCAAACACATATGTGCGGAAGCAGATGAACCCTGAAAGACTGTGGTAAAAACTGCGAACTTTATTAAAGCTCGTCCAGTCAACAAATGAATAAATGCACAGGTGTGTGAGGACGAGTATACAACTAAACTGCAACCCCGATTACATTTTCTGTTAACGTAATGATCATATGTTAACAGTCAGCCAAAATATCCGATCTGCATCCAGTTTTCTGTCAGCGAAAATATCCGACATTACATTTCAACATCCAGACATGTGAGTGTAGCGATATTAAAGTGTTTTATGGTCGGGAAGCGACAAGCGACTTTCTAATTAAGCGTCATACCTGGCGGAGATATTACATGTACATGGAGCAGCTTCAGGAGGAGATGAAATCCAGGTGTTTTCAGATGCAAATTAACACGTCGCAAAAGACACGTGGGCGATGGACCAATTTTTCGCAAAAGAGGAGGATGTGGAACATTTTACACTGAATATCTTGTATTGCACGTCGCTCCAAGACTTGAGATTCATCCTGCCTTTTGCAAAAACATACTTATCAGAGACTGCGTTCAGTGCCGTAGTCACCATCAAAACAAAGACGCGCAACAAGCTTGACGTGCACAATGACTCTTCGCCCAAGAGTTACAAGCCCAAAGCTCACATTAAATGCCATCCTGTTTGTAGCCTATGTATGAAAGGGAACAAGTTCATAGAAACGTAGAAAAGACTGGTTGGTACATTGCTGTATTCACAGGAAAGAATCTTTTTACTATTTGGCTTCAGTGAACATGTAGCCCATTAATTGTTCTGTACTGTTACTGTTATGCATTGAATATGAAACATCAAAACAATTCACAAGTACTGGGCCTACTTTATTTTTCCTTAGTAATATTTTTGTGGGTGGGGGGTGGTCAACATATTCACTGGTAAAATAGGGGTCCCTTGGGAAAAAGGTTGAGAACCACTGCTATACAGTACAGTGTACGGTAATAAAAGTTTCAGCAGGCCACAGGCCATGACTAAAAAGGAAAAAGTGAAAGAAAGATTCTCACCATCACAACTGGGCAGAGCATGACTCCACTGATGATTCTGTTCACAAACAATTGGCTCCTGATCACTTAGTGTGTATCCTGGGTCACATGTAAATGAGACACGGGAGCCAATCGAAAAGCTGCTGCCATGGCGACGACCATTGACTGGGATACCAGGATCAAGACAAGAGTCTGATTCCATTTTCACACCTGAAAATCACATCACATAAGCACAAATACCACAAAGTCAAGAGGGTGAATCTCTGTGTGTTTGGGAAATTGCACCTTTTTAAGCTAATTTGTTCTAAGAACAAAGAGGAAATATATTGTTGCTCTGTATGGGTCCCTAGCAGCGAGTCAGAGTGTGTCTACCAAACAGTTCTATCAGAAAGTAAATCAGACTTGCTTTCATATCTGATGCTGAAGCCTGCTGCAGATCGACTGTTGTCTGTAGTGAATAACAGGAACAGGAAGTTGGATGTGGAAATCAGGAAATGAGGTGCTTGGGTGCCGTGGTATTCTCCAATCAGGGGAGAGGAAGCTGAGGGTCCATCTCTGATTTCCAGTGTATCATAGTTGACCTCAGTCTGGAACCTAGATGAACAAAGAAAGAAGAGAAAAACATTCACAGTAACCTATAGGAAGGCCAAGAGGTGGGAAGACAGACAGACCATACATAAACAGACTATATAATAATATCTGACCATGTAACTAAACACTTAATGAGCCCCTGCACTAGAAATCTGCATGCAATGCTTATGCTCAGTCATACCCAATGATATGCTTCTTAAGAGATTAAGATAACTTGGCCTTTACGTCCCTTCTCAAAAAGGCAAATTTCAGCTAAAGCAATTTCAGGCTACGCTGCATGTGCCTGTGGCTTGCTTCCAGAAACAATGTACAAAAAGACAACATTAATCATTTACTGTAGCAGATACTCATCAGCTACATTTAGATCTGACTAACTTATAATGCCTGCAAAGGGCTAACTAAACAGTGCACTAGCTGACTTACTGCGTGACTAATGCAAAACAATCTTATTAAGTACCTGAGTAACACATGAGAAAATGTTAATAAACCTGACAGACATTCTTCTGTAAATAACCAAAAAATCTACCTGTCAAAGTGTATCTTCACAGCATGGTCTGCTTGTGCTTCAATCACCCATTGGCAGTTCAGAGAATCTTTATAAAAAGAGGGCCAACCAGGAGACAGCAGAACACCAGTAGGAGCAGTGAGATGGCCTCCACATGGAGCTACAGGGAAATAAAGACAGACACGCAACCGAAGACAGAAAAAAATTAATCATTTTTTATTGTAAGTGTGTTCTGGAATGAGCACAATGCTCACATTTCATTGAGATAGCACATTCATCGTTTTCTCAATTTATTTAAGCTACTTAATCTGTTATGAATTTCTAGATATCATACGTAAACATTTACCTTCAGAAATTATGCTGTGCCAATCTTGTTCTACAGTAAACATTTGTGAGTTGCTCATGTATGAAAAAGACTAAAATAATTATAGCATGAGGGGTGAAATTAAGTATGTTTATGTGTCAAATGAGGCCAAAAAATAGCTCCTCATTTCCCTGCATCTAAGAAGGCTGCAGGCAGAAATGCTGGCACATTGTGACTGATTTACAGTAAAATAGAGCAACAAAATCTCACTTGTGGCACATTAAAATGCAAGAATTAGCTGTACTTGAGTTTACAAATTAAGTTAATTAAAAAATAGTACACCCGCTGATGTTATGTTAGCTTTGGCTTTTGCTGCATGCTTTTTTTTTTAGTCTGTCATAGCACTTGCAACCATGCAGAACAGCAGCCGTAAGAAACATTTTAGACCTAGAGTTCACGATCTGTGTGTTATCCGCTGTTCTTCCTACAATATATAATTTGCAATGGCTCATCTTCCTCACTTCTTCTTTAACACTTCTTCTGTAGCTGACACTTTCAGCCTTTTGATTGCTCTCATGACTGCAGGGCAAAGCTAAAGAAAATCACTTTTATTTGTCTTACTTTGTTTTACCCACTCTGGGTATACTGAATCAGCAAGCTGCAGTCATTCTAGAAATAAAACATAATTATCCTTCCTGTCTAACAAGAGGGATACCTCATATTTAATAAGGTGACAACTAGATTGTCTTCTCCATCCCATTTATTAACAACAGGCAACATTTGATAATGTCATTTAGACAATACAATCAAGATGGAAGGGATATAAAATAGAGATACAAATATTCATAGACCAGTGGTTGCGATTTGCCTTCATAAAGTGTTGAAATAACAACACATTCACTGTCCTTTTATTATTACTTCTTCATATTAGCTTATCTACACATTGCGGATACATCTCTGTATATTAGAGTTTGCATATAATGAATGTGTCTCCCTGAATCAAATTCAGCAAAACTTGTGTCATTTAAGATTATTGTTGAGCGAGAGAAAGATGTGCGCAAACAGGCTGAATAAGTCCAGGAAGACTATGGCTAAAGCAATTTGAAGAAGAAATGTATACTATTTCTACGGTGCACGAGCACACTTACATAACCTGCACGGCAACCAATAGCCACATAGTGGAATGCTTTGTCACATTACTATTCTGGCAAGTGGAACATTTTGAATGATTACCCATTCATACAGTAAATAGTTTGTGTGTGTGTGTGTGTGTGTGCATGCGTGTGTTAATATTTACCTTCACAGCGAGGCACAGCTGCAGACCAAACAACATTTCCATCCTGAATGATGCATGTGACCTGATCTGACCCCTGGTAATATGACAAAAACATAGTATATGATATAATGGCTTATAACTTATATTACCACACCATTATGAATACTGATGATAATAAAAAGTAATTTTAACACTGGCAAAATAATAACTGTACAAGTTTTAAATAGTTGTGTGACTTTTACCTGTGTCCTAATAAATCCTTGATCACAGCGAAAAGCCACAGAGCTGCCTAGCTGAAACTGGTCACCATATCTTTGACCATTGACAGGAACCCCTGGGTCATGACATTCATTCTGACCAAATGCTAAAGACAAAAATAAGACAAAAGTTCAAATAAGAGCAAATAGATACATAAGCAAATATTCTGAGATATTACATTTTGAAGCACAGACGAAAAGACAACACTGAACACACAGTCTGTAGGACACATAGATGTACATATTTACTCATTTGAACAATGTTCCCTGGTTTTCAATTTATTTCTATACCTGAAATTGATTTTACAACAGAACAGCATTGTGGTGTTTCTCTCAGTGAATATGACATCTCCACTGAGATGGAAATATGGGAATAGAATTATCTTTGCATGGATTCAACTCTGTCATGTTTAGCTTATATTATCCCCATTCCAGAGATTAACCTGATCCCACCTAGAGCACACACCCAGTGATTGGATGTGTCTCAGGTTGATTAGCTACTAATGGAGAGGAAATGAGTGCAGGGAGAGACAGAAGTAAGAGAGCCGTTAAAGAAAGTAAAAGAAACGTAAGCTACACAGACCATGCAGCATGCTACATACATCAACCAATGGACAGAACTGGAGTCGCATACATGTGCTTGGATTCAAATAAGCACATACTGTATACTGCATAGACTAGAAAAGGGACGTGCACATGTATAAATAAAAAAACACAAAATGGAAATACACACATGAAAAATTACAATTTTAGGTGTAAACTCAGAGTAGCGAGAAGAGAGACAAAAGTCATGAGTGGAAGGGAAAGAAACAAGTCTGGCTATAATACCTGAGAATGTGAATCAGAGTGTTTCAAAGAAAGAATGTGTGAGACAAGATTGTGTCTGAATGAAAAAGCGAACCAGAAAGGAAATCTAAATCAGAGTGAAAGCCGGAGATCAGCATGATGGATTGAACACAAAAAAATAAAGAAAAAAATAACAGAATAATAGGTTTGAGACAGAAGAAAGATAAAAAAAAAAGATCTCTAACTTGCCTGCAATATATTGAACATTTTTTGTCTAAGGGATTTATCTTAAAGCAAGCGTACGGTGTACATTTTAGGACATCCTCAGGTCTCAGGAAAAACGGCATCAGGTATCAGGTCTCAGGAAAAACGGCATCAGGTCTCAGGAAAAACGGCATCAGGTCTCAGGAAAAAGTCCGTCAAGTATCAGAAAAACTCCGTCTTCTTTTAAGGTTCTACGGCGGTTGGCAAACAGCTTGTGGGTGCATTACCGCCACCTCTGGGTTGGAGTGTGTAACACAATGGCGCAAATTCTACCACTAACACCAGTACTGTTTAAAAATTGCAAAACCGCTCTATAGTT
>JAUBNQ010000017.1:4729410-4741044 GCA_032353495.1 Ctenopoma kingsleyae | reverse complement strand
ACACACACACACACACACACACACACACACACACACACACACACACACACACACACACACACACACACACATTTAAATTTGTTTTTTGCTGTCCACTCAGGTTCTACCTCAATACCACCTGAATGTTGACAGTTTACCGTAATACTGTAATTTAGTTGACAGAAATGACACAGTCAACATTCATAAAATCACACACTTAAGAACACAGGCACACATAATAATAAAAGCCCAGAATGGCAACAGACACCCAACCAACCAGTAACCTATTTAAACTGCATGTTAACCTACATGAAGGAACAAAAAAATAAGACAAGTAGGAGGAGTCAGAGATGGAATCGGAGAAATGTAAAGGAAGAAAAAATGAATTCCTGCTCATTTGCTCTCTCAACATCTTCTTCTCTCCCTAAGGCTCTGTACACTTTCTTTTTCACTAACGAACTACAAAAAACATATAAATCTTTTTTTCTGGGCAACTTGCATCCAATTGCTGTTTTTAATCATCTGTTTCATTTCCTGTATATACAAATAAAATCATTATTAAAGATCAATGTTCAAATGGAAATACATAAGTCTTCTATTTAAGGAAGAGATGGTTGAACATCAGGCTAAACAGACTTCGCAGGCCAACAAATGAGCTTAGCTACGGCTGCTGAGACATAAACACTAATTAATTAGGTTAAATATTCAGAAATATTCTAAGACAGTAGATGACACTTCTTAGAAAAAAGATCTGTGTTGCTCATTGTTTATTCCATTAAACTAGTGTTATTATTACAATTATATGTATATCAATTATATCTTTATAACTATCTCAACAAATACACACCTCAGGCTCTGCCTGTCTTAGGGATCAGAGATGATGACTTCCACCTCTTCCACTTGCACACCTAATAACCTAATAATCTTTTTTATTGTGAGAGACGTGATGGGGATCTAAGAATTTCCCTTAAAGGTAAGAAAAGTTATAAAGAAAAACTTTATGAAAAAAAAAACTGTAATGATTAGCACCATGCCACATTTGCCAAGCTATAATATGTATAATAACATTTTAAAATATGCAATTTTATAAAGCATACTGATAATGTAGTAATGTAAATTCTATCTATTCTAGTCTACAACTGTCTTTATTCTGCTCCTCTATCCTGCTTGTCTCTGTCCTTGTCTCTCCCTCTGTGTATGTAGATAATTCTACTGATGCCAGGAGCTGTACTAGGCGATAATCTGTCATTTTAGTATTCACTATTGTATTCAATTTGAAACCCCAAGCACCACACGACACAAGAATGATCTTCTATTTTTTTACTTAAAGTAGTGATTTCCGGAAAGACCCCAAAATAAATTTGACAATGACAACAAAGCTGAGGTCACTTTCAGTAAAATTTATCAAGATGCAAACCATTCCTAACTGCCAGACACTGGTTTGATAAAAATCTCCAAAGTGCAAACGTCTGAAAATACTCAATAGAGTCTCATAGGAAGGCAAATGAGATAAATCTACACAGACACACAGCAAGCCTTCAATGTAATTTTGTGATAGCTTGACACAAGCTGTTGGCCACTTCTCTCTATCAAGATCACAGAAACACAGAGATGAGAACAAAAGGCCAATTTCCTTTTCTTTTTTGTCTCTCTTCTCAATTATATTTCCTCATCCTAGTTGCTCAGAGGTGAGTAGACTCTTTCCATTTCCATCCATCTTTAGAGAAAATTTCAATGTCACGTCAAGTACCTGCTTGGACATTCAGTCTTTTCTTCTTAGTCCTTTCCTTTTCACTTTTCCTGGCACATGCCTTTTAGATGTGAAGTAGGTTGCTGAATATTCAGCCCCATTTTCTCTATATTTCCCTCCTCTTTTTCTCTGTAGCTTTCAATGATCTCAGTGCAATCTTGCTCTCTTTTTGCGCTTCCATCTCTCTACTTTCACCATCTTCAAACTTAACATTTTAGACAAATCAAAGTGGAAGGAGGAAAGATGATAAAAGAAGAAAGTGGTTGGGAAGAGAGCAGCGCAGAGCACTGCAGAGTATACGATGGAGAAATGCGAGGAGAGAGGAGGAGAGCATAAAGAACAGAGATCTTAGGAGAAAATAAGAGGCAAGCAGAGGGTAAGGAAAGGAAAAAGTGGCAACAAAGCAAGGAAGTAAAGACAAGATATGTGATGAGACACGAAGAGAAGATAATACCACAAAGGAAACTGTAGACAGAGAGACCTGAAATGTTGTACTGCGGGTACATGAATTATTCATACAGTATCTATACAATAGTGACCCAACAACAAAGTTACTCTCACAAAATTTGTGGAGGTGTGGTGACCATGAGCGCTGCAACTGAAACAGAATTCATTCAGCGGGCAGAAAACCAAAAAGTAACTCTAAAACAACAGTCCTTCAACTTTCTCAACACTGGACCACATGAGAATATGTGTATATATTGAACCATATTTTCTACTCTGGCTTACAACTTTTTACTGCAAAGCAAGAACAATTTTTTATGACTTTCATGACTCCTTGCAATGGATCTCTATTTACCACAGAAAGGCTATGTGTGCATTTAAATGACATCCAGCAATGTCTTTAAATAAATAAGACATTCTAAATATGCCCCAACCGGTCCAGCCAGATGGCCGCCCACCCTGGGCCTGGTTCTGCTGGAGGTTTCTTCTGTTTTTCCTCTCCACTGTTATCTAGTGCTTGCTCAAGTGGAATTTTTGGGTTTTCTACATAATTCTATATATAGTTATATTCTGTAAGGTCTTATATCTTGTCTAATGTGCTTTGAGATTACTTTTGTTGTGATTCAAAGCTATATAAATTAACTAAATTGAACTGAAATATCCATTTTGTGTTAGACATTGAATAGATAATTAGCATTTGCAGAGGCAAATTCATTTAAAGACCAATATTCTTAACCCTAGGTGGACTACACTATACTGAACTACACTGAATGTCCACAACGCTGAGTGGGCACTAGTTGAGATGTTGAATAAATATTCCGTAAAACATACCCAGTATATTAAATAGTAAAAACTGTGATGACGTCACAGCAATGGGAGACGTCCAGCAACTAAAGCTTTCGTTGAAGTTAGCTTTGTTGTACATTAATTATACAGTTAGTGTTATTTTAAGTTATTTTATCTTCATTTCTCTCTGTAGGCTCTATAGTCCAGGTTGTCTGCATTTCTCCATCCTGGATCTCACCCAAAACCTTTTTTTCAGTGCAGATTGCACTGTTTATGAAAAATGCAAGCTGTAGCCACCCATGCTTATTGGACACAAGAGCATGTGCTAATTTCGGATTTGTGAGCCAGTCTACCATAAGTCTGTTGCCCACTCGACTCAGTCATCAGGTGTGTGCCCCTTCCAGAATGTCAAATACTAGTAATCTGTCACTGGAAACAGTCTTTAAGTATAGAAATTGGTTTCCATATTTGAGATGGCAGATATGTTTTTTTAATCAAAACTCCTGGCCAAACAGAGGAGAGGATACAATGATGAATAAAAATGAAAATGAGCTCACCTTCCCCGAGTCCATTGCAGTGATGACCCACACACAGTGTGCGTTGTTCTCATATTGAACAGGGTAATTAGGAGAAGTTATGATCCCTCTGGGCCCCCTTAGGTTACTGCCACAGGTACGAGCTACATTGGAAGACAGCAGAAGAGACAGATATAGTGACAAAGAGTTTTAAAATAAGATTTATAGGGTAATCAAAATTATGTTCACAGATTGCAAATAGCTTCTCACACCAAAAGACAGACAGAGAGTGTGACAGTGAGAGAGAAAATGGACCTGGTGCAGTCTGTGCTTGTTCCCACACATGAAAAAGGTCACACATTGGATCTTGTACTTTCTTACGGATTGCCTGTAACTAACCGTAACCTGGCGATCCATGACACTGTGCTGTGCGATCACATGCCTGTAATATTTGAGACTGTCTTTACTTGTACTGCAGTTAATCCTCATGCTTCTACCCAGAGCTGTCGGATTATTAACCCCTCCACTGCCAGTCAGTTCTCTGTGGCTTTTGACTGTCTCTGTCCTCCAGATTCTATCGACGCGGAGGAGCTTAGTTCTTGGCTGCACCCCTCCTGTCAAACTGTCCTGGATTCTAAGGCTCCATTAAAAATTAGGCAGTCTAGAGTTAAACCAGAGCCCTGGTTTAATGACAGGACTTGAGCTGCCAGACAGGAATGTTGCAGAACTGAGCGTAAATGGAAGAAGGACAAACTGCATGTGTCTCTTCAAAATTTTAAAGATTGCTGGCTCAACTACCAGAACACAGTTAAAGAGGCCAAAAGGGATCACTTTTCTAACGTTATTCTCTCTCACAGTCAGAACCCTTGTGTACTTTTTAATACCATCGACTATCTCCTGAATGCTCCACAGACAGTTGGTTTGGAACCCTTTACTGAACTGTGCAATACTTTAATGCAGTTTTTCATTGAGCAGTCACCACTACAAGGGCTCTCATCTCTCATCCAGATTTTGACCCTTCTGTTTGTGTTCCTTGCTCTGTTGCTAACCGGTTTGAGCCTGTGACATTGTCCTTCTTAGAGAAGGTGGTTACCCAGATTAAGCCTTCTGGCTCCCCCATGATGCTCTCCCACCTCTGTTTTTTAAAGAAGTCTTCCAGAGTATCGGGCACTTGGTTCTTAATATTTTTAATAGCAGCCTGTCTTCTGGTGTGGTCCCTGCTAAATTCAAACATGCAGTAGTGCAGCCCTTGGTAAAGAAACCTGGTCTTGATCATACTGTGTTGGGAAATTTTAGGCCTATCTCCAAACTGCCACTCTTATCTAAAATCTTGGAAAAAATTGTGTATTTGCAGCTAAAATCTTTTCTTGACGAGCATGACATCCTGAAAGTGTTTCAGTCTGGATTTAAAACACTCGATAGCACAGAGTCGGCACTACTGAGGGTTTTTAATGAAATTTTTTTGGCATGCAACTCCAATGACTATGCAGTTCTTGTCTTGCTGGACCTAACTGCTGCTTTTGGAACAGTAGACCACAGCATTTTAATATCACGCTTACGACACCAAGTGGGAATCTGTGGCACTGTTCTGGAGTGGTTTAGGTCCTATTTGGCAAATAGAACATTTGGTGTTAAACTCGCTGGTTTTGAATTCCCCTCCACACCTCTGTCATGTGGAGTGCCCCAGGGCTCAATTTTAGGGCCTATGCTTTATTTACTTCCTCTGGGATCCATTCTTAGGAAACATGGCATCCTGTTCCACTGCTATGCGGATGACTGTCAAATTTATGTACCATTGAAGCAAAGGGATGCCCGGTCAATTACAACTCTTTTAGCATGTCTTGAGGATATTAAGGCATAGATGGCCCTAAACTTTTTAAATTTTAATGAAAAGAAGACGGAGGTAATTGTGTTTGGCCCAAATGACCTATGTGAGACCCCTTCTTTTGAGCTTGGTCCCCTAGCCATGTACACTAAGCCCACAGTTGTTAATCTTGGTTTTAAAATGGACAGTGATTTTAAATTAGATAGCCAAATTAGTGCCACAGTTAAGTCGTGCTTTTATCATCTAATGCGATTGGCAAAAATTAAATCTGTTCTCTCCAGGCAGCAGTTTGAAACAGTAATCCATGCCTTCATTTCATCAAGGCTGGATTACTGTAACTCGCTTTATTTTGGAGTCAGTCAGGCTTCTCTTGCACATCTACAGCTGGTTCAGAACACCGCTGTAAAACTTTTAACAGGAACACGAAAAAGAGAGCATATAACCCCTGTCCTTGCTTCACCACACTGGCTCCCTTTGCACTTTAGAGTCCATTTTAAAATTCATATGTTTGTTTTTAAAAGTTTAAATGATCTTTCCCCCCCTTACTTATCTGAGCTTCTTCACTGCTACACTCCCACTCTGTCCCTCAGGACAGCCGACCAGCTGCTCCTCACCATCCCAAGATCTAAGCTGAAGCTCAGAGGGGACAGGGATTTCTCTATTTGTGACCCTTGCACATTCGACAGGCTGCCTCACTGTCCATTTTTAAAACCCGTCTTAAAACCCTCTTTTACTGGCCTTTAACCAAGTTTCTATCTTGATCTTAGGTTGTTTTTATTTTGTTTTATTGTTTGATTTGACCTGTTTTATTACTTTTATTGTTTGTATTGGATTTTTATTGCTTTTATCATGTTTTTTAACTTTTATGTTGTTGTCCATTTTATTTTATTTTTTATTTTTTATTTTGTACAGCACTTTGTTTCAGCTTCAGCGGCTGCTGTTAAAGCGCTTTATAAATAAAGCTGAGTTGAGTAGTAAAGCAAAGAATGTATTTTAAAAGCCCTGTAATTAAATCGATTAGATTTCCACTTCTTCCTTGCACAACAAAGTATTCTCCACAAAGACCAACTGAGATTAAACTTATTTACTCATTCTACTTAGCCACTTGCTACATTTAAGTGACTGACATTTTGATAAACTCATTAATTGATTCTTCAGCTTTAATCTTTACACACTGCTGTTCGTTGTTGTTGTTACTCTGACTGCAGTAATAGTGCTTGCCATTTAAATCAGTCAATCATATATAAAACACTTCTCTCTGCTACCGAACTATCACAATTCATCTATTGAATTGTCTTCATTATCAAAAGGAAATTACATGTTATTGTTTGTTTGTATTTTATCATTACAGTCTGGTTTCCACTATCCCTGTCAATTATAGCAATATGCGATTTTTTTGACGTCATTCTCAAAGGTTTGCTGCATCACTTGAACAAAATAAAAACAGAACAATTAAATGTGGATTATTAAATATTAGATCTCTCTCGTCTAAATACTTGTTAGTAAATTCAAGATTCAAAACACTTTATTAATCCCAGAGGGAAATTATTTTGGCATATTATAGCAGCTCTCCATTCAATCAAACAGAAAGAAAGAAATAAAAGAACCATAACCAGAAAAGATTAACACCAACACAAACACTAAATACTCAATTTACAGAACAAAAAAATAGGTAAAAAAACAATAATAAAAGTGAATCAAAACTATGTCATTTCCAGTCATAATCAGTCCTGTGTGTAATGTAGTGGGTTATCAGATTAGAAATATGCTATAAATATGATTATGATAGTTTTCATCACCCCGACCCTTAACCTAAAGGAGAGGAGTTGTACAGTTTGATGGCCACAGGCAGAAATGATCTCCTGTGGCATTCTGTGGAGCACTTTACATTGATAAGTCTCTAGCTGAACGTGCTCCTCTGTCCAGCCAGGACACTGTGAAGTGATTAATTTGTCCAGTCTGTTAGTGTCTGCCACCTTCAGGCTGCTGCCCCAGCAAACCACAGCAAAGAAGATGACACTGGACACCACAGACTCAAAACATCCGCAGCATCGTGCTGCAGACATTAAAGGTCCTGAGCCTCCTCAAAAAATACAGTCGACTCTGGGCCTTTTTGTACAGAGCGGTTGTGTGTGTTGACCAGTCAAGTTTTTTGTCTAAGTACACGCCCAAGTACTTATACTCAGACACAACCTCTACCTCCTCCCCCCGTATAGAGAGAAGTGTCAGGACCCTCAGATTTCCTGAAGTCCACCACCAGTTCCTTTGTTTTGCTGATGCTAAGCTGGAGATGGTTGAGCTCACACCAGTCCACAAAGCTGTCCACCACTCCCTGGTACTCCTGTGATGTCTCCACCCTGAATACATCCTACAACCGTACAGTCATTAGAGAACTTCTGAAGGTGGCAAAACTCTGAGTTGTACAGGATGAAGAGGAACGGGGACAGAACCGTCCCCTGTGGAGCACCTGTACATCATCATGGGAGTATCGACCAGAAGGTTTTTTACTTTCTCTCCCAGCAGTGCAGACTGGATGGTGTTGAATGCACTGGAGAAATCAAAAAACATAATCCTCACTGAGCCCCCAGGTTTGTCCCCTCTCAAAAGCCTTCATGATGTGTGAGGTCAGAGCCACTGGTCTGTAGTCATTTAAGACACTGGGACGTGGTTTTTTATTCACAGCTATCAGGCAGGACTTTTTCCACCCAAGAGGAACTCTCTCCAGATGCAGGTTCAGATTGAAAATGTTCTGGAGAACACCACATAGCTGGGGAGAACAGGCTTTCAGCACCCGGGGGCTGTTGCTTGTTGTTGTTGGGGAAGCAGCAAATTGTTTTTGTGGGCACATGGATGTCCACACAGAAATTAATGTAGTCTGTGATGCAGTCTGTCAGTCCATCAATGTCATCACCATGAGGCTCACAGAGAGTCTTCCAGTCTGTGACTTCAAAGCATGCCTGCAGGGCTTCATTTGCCCCCCGTGTCCAGTTCTTTACTGTTTTAACATTGGCAGGCTGCTTTTGAAGCAAAGGTGCGTATTGTGGAAGGAGGTGAACATGGTTGTGATCAGACTTGCCCGGGGAGGAGGGCAGTGAAGCTGTATGTTTCTTTTACATTAGCATACATTAGATCCAGTGTCTTCTCCCCCTTGGTGGGACAGTTCACATACTGGGTAAATGTGGAGATAATACAGAGGGCGTCAGGGTGTCTGGTTTGTAGGGTGGAGGTGACTGTCTGTATGACGTCACACGCAGCAGCAGCATTAGCAGATGGAGGAATGTAGATGGCGATTAATATGGCATGAGAAAACTCTCTGAGCAAATAATATGCACCCAAATGTTACTAGGATGGCACCACCTGTTGTTGACGTAAACAACGAGCCCCCCTCCTTTCCTCTTACCGCTCTCCTTCCTCCTCCTGTCCGCCCACACAGAGCTGAAACCGTCTTTGTTCACACTGGAATCCCTTCGTGAAGCCACGTTTCTGTGAGACATACGAGACTACTCTCTGTAAAGATGTTCTCCATCTTTAACAGAGCTGTCAGTTCGTCCATCTTATTGTCCAGTGATCTCACGTTGCCCATAATCAGAGACGGGAGATGCGGCTTAAATTTTCTCACCTTCTCCCTGCGCATCGCACGAATCCGTTCTTTATTTCCTCCACGCTGTTTTCTGCCACCTCTGCATCCCCTCGCTCTCCTCCTCATTTCATCGGGGATGTTTAAAGTTCTTGCCAAAGGTAGATCGGTAATGTCGGACATCCTCAGTGCGATCAGCTGATCCTGAGAGTAAACAAAGCTGGCTCCATGGTGATGCAGCTGCTGCGCACCGGTCTTACGGAGGAGAGAAAGTATAACTCCAAGTATGTAGATGGGAAGAAAAACTCTCTTGAACAACATGATTCGAGAGGGCAGGACTTAATTACCTAAACTATTTACTGAAAAGACCGAAAAAAAATAAAAATCAGTTAAAGAAAGTTTAAGAAAATGACATAACAAAGAGAGATCCTGCAAAACAGCCTGCTTCAAGGCTCGCGCCTGCGCACACATCTAACTGACTGATTAAGTGACCATCAGATAGATTTAGTCTCACTGAAACCTGGCTGCAGCAGGATGAATATGTCAGTCTGAATGAGTCGACCCCCCCCAAGTCATATTAATTATCATATACCTAGAAGTATAGGTTGGGGTGGAAGAGTCGCAGCAATCTACAACTGCAGCTTAATAATCAACCCCAGACCTAAACATAGTTATAGTTCATTTGAGGGCCTCACTCTTGGACTCTCTCATCCAAACTGGAAAAGTGAAAAACCAGTTTCATTTGTTACTGTATACCGTCCCTTACTATGAGTTTTTATCTGAATTCTCAGACTTTCTATCCGATTTAGTTCTTAGTACAGATAAAGCAATTATAATGGTGACTTTAACATTCATGTAGATGTTGATAATAACTGTCGCAACACTGCATTTAATTCATTGTTAGAGTCCACTGGATTTACTCAACATGTAAATAAACCCACTCACAGTTTTAATCACACTCTCTATTTTGTTCTGACTTATGGAGTAGAAATTGATCATTTAATAGTTTTTCCTCAAAACCCTCTGCTTTAATCCTGTGACATGTACCAATACAGAGGAGGGCAGTAGTCTTAACTTTACTCCAGTACAGGTCGATTATCTAGTTGATAATGCTGCAGCGTCACTACTGTAAGTACAATGCTGTTGCCCCTATAAAAAATAAGTTAGTTAATCAGAGGAGGTTACCTCCGTGGTATAATTCACAAATCGGTAGCTTAAAGCAAACAACGCGAAAGCTTGAAAGGAGGTGGCGCTCCACAAATTCATATGAATCTTGTTTAGCCTGGAAAGACAGTTTTATAACGTATAAAAAAGCCCTCCGTAAAGCTAGAACCTACTATTCATCATTAATAGAGGCAAATAAGAACCCCAGTTGTCTTTTCAGCACTGTAGCCAGGCTGACAAAGAGTCATAGCTCTGTTGAACCTAGTATTCCTTTACATGACAGTAGTAATGCCTTTATGCATTTCTTCACAAATAAAATCATAACTATTAGAGAAAAAAATCGATCAGACCCCCCCTGCAACTGGCATGAATAGTCGCATGTGTCAGTTCTAGATGTGTTTGTTACACCTCAGTCTTACCTAAACTCCTTCCTTCCTGTAAATCATGCAGAGTTAATCTCAATAATCAATTCATCTAAAATCCATCCGGACTAGACTGCTCAAAGACGTTTTACCTTTGATCAGCTCGTCCATATTAGATCAGATAAATATATCCTTATTAACAGGCTATGTACCACAGGCTTTTAAGGTAGCTGTAGTCAAACCTCTACTGAAAAAACAGCACTTGATCCAGGGGTTTTAGCCAATTATAGACTAATATCCAATCTGCCCTTTATTGCCAAAATCCTTGAAAAAGCTGTGGCAAAGCAATTATGTGACCACCTGCGCAGGAACAATCTGTATGAAGATTTTCAGTCAGGATTTAGAGTAAATCATAGTACAGAAACAGCGCTGGTGAAAGTCACTAACAATCTTCTCCTAGCTTCAGACAATGGACTTGTTTCTATACTCGTTTTGTTAGACCTTAGTGCTGCGTTTGACACTATTGATTCACAACATTTTATTACACAGACTGGAACATGTCATTGGAATTAAAGGGACAGCACTAAGCTGGTTTAAATCTTATCTGTCGGGTAGATTTCAATTTGTTCATGTTAATGTTGAGTCCTCCACGCACACAAAAGTTAATTATGGGGTCCCACAGGGTTCTGTGCTTGGACCAATTCTTTTTACTTCATACATGTCTCCACTAGGCAATATTATAAGAAAATATTTATCTATGAAACCAGATGAAACCAAATTAGTAAAACTTCAAGCATGTTTAAAAGACATAAAGGTCTGGATGTCCTGTAACTCTCTACTCCTTAATTCAGACAAGACTGAAGTTATTATATTTGGTCCCCAAGGCCTGAGAGACAAGCTTTCTGACCAGATTGCCACCTTAGGTGACATTGCATTGGCCTCGAACACTACTGTGAGGAATCTCTGCTTTATCTTTGATCAAGATATCCCTTTCACCCTTTACATAAAATAAATGTCCAGAACTGCCTTCTTCCACCTCAGGAATATTTCTAAAATTAGGAGCATCCTGTCTCAAAGTGATGCTGAAAAATCAGTCCATACATTTGTTACTTCTAGACTTGACTACTGCAATTCACTATTAATAGGATGCACCTGTAATTCATTAAAAAGCCTCCAGTTAATCCAGAATGCTGCAGCCAGAGTTTTGACTGGAATTAGCAAGAGAGATCATA
>JAUBNQ010000017.1:4673403-4684513 GCA_032353495.1 Ctenopoma kingsleyae | reverse complement strand
CTTTAATACAGGCCTTTAAGAGATCCCTCCAAAAGCAGTTGTGTGTGCACAAATGTTTATCTGAAGACAATATAGGGCTTCAATCTTCGAAGTTAGTTGCATAAAATGGTTATTTTCCAAAACTGCAGCCTTACACAATTCTCTCATTTTGTTATTTTCCTTCAACTGCAGCTCAACAGGGAAACACTGAGTACTTAAGTCCGATATAAGCTTTACACTGCAAGAGCTTTAAGCATGAACTGGAGGAATGATTACAAGCAAGTTAATATGGGTACCTGACTATTGTTTTAAGACAGACTTGAAAAATTGTGAAGCTATCCTTCAGGTCTGTAAGAATGAGCTATCAATATTAATAAATTAATAATAATGCCCACGGTTGGGCAGGAGATTCTGCATTTCTTACTGAACCCAGTTGCAAGTTTTTGTTCCAGTTTTTGTTGAGTGCTAATGACATGTACAACAATAATAGCACAATTGCACTTGTAGGAAACTGTCTTCCAGTGGCCAGTAGTTGTCATGGAAACAGTGGTGACATAGCCTGAGGCTACAGAGTGCTGCAGGGGACAAACAGAGGAGACAACAGCCAACTTCTACATAACACAAAACACATCCACAGTTATTTCCTCTTAAAAGAAACATCTGCACTGCAAGTACATATGTAGCTTTTTTTTTTTTTTTTCTGGAGCTGTTAAATGTGCAACTAGCTTCCACAGTGATAATCTGAAGTCCCAAGACTTTAATATGTGATACACCAGAGGCTCAGTCTGCATTTTGAAGCTCCAAAACATAATTTTGATATAGTACTCGGTTTTAAAAGCACTGCAGCATCAGTAATGGCTAATGGATTTATTTTTGGTTTATGTTTACTAATGGCTTTACTGTTTTGCTTTTCTTTTTTCTTTGACTCACATTAACAACATATCCTCACTTTTGAACTAAATAAAAAGGCTGACACATCACAGCTTCACTCTGAAGCTGCAAAAGGCTTGCATATTTTGTTAATATGTGAAGCCCAGATGGAATGACATACAGTATATCCTACTTACAAAGTTGTAAAAATGTTCACTTTCTGTGTAGAATTTAAAATTAAATTTTCATTATTAGAAATAAAGTCCATGCAGCCACAAAATAGCTTCATGCTTGAAGTCCTGACTAATTCAGACTGTACTTGAGGCCTGAAATAGCTAGTTAAAATGAAAGCAACCAGTGAAGCAGCAGTTTAATTGTGCTAATCTCTGAGAAATGCATTTGCTGAAATGAAATAGTATTAAGTGCATCACAGAAATGACTTGAACAAAATGAAAATACAATGTCAGCAAACAAAATGTCAGCCCTTTTGTCCGCCTTTCTGCTCACTTGTCTTTTTTCAGCGCAGTAAACTTCGCTATGGGCTCCATGAGCTCTCCACATACAGTAGCCCCTGGAGGTCCTCACACCACACTATAACAGAAAGTCCTGAGGAAAAGCGGGTGGCAGATAAAATAGCATCTCATTCAGCCAGAAAACCTCAAAATCTCTAAAACCACATCCATTCCCAGTCTCCCTTGTCACTCCTCCTTAACCGCCACTCCTCTGCCTCTTCCTTACTCTCCAAAGACCACTGCCAGCATTTCTTTTTCTATCTTTCCCCCTACTTGAGTACCATGCTTTGAGGCTTGGCTTCTGAGGGGACAAAAGCATGGAGGAAATAACATCACATGTCTCATCAGTACTTACATTTGTGTGACAGTACTCACATTTGTACTTCTATATTTGCATTGATAATAACTGACATAAGGCATTACCTACCTTCTTATCCTAAACTTAGCTATCACAAATAAATGCCCAACTCCAACTGAAACCTACAGTAATTCTAACCTTAACCTTCAAATAGCACTGGGAAATTGTGAGGATGAACAGAATGTCCTCACTGTGGCAAAATGTTTGCAATTTGTACTAGACTCACATTTACACATGCAGCCACAGCATGTAATACTGTACAGTATGTGCACTTGTAAATAAATCCCTCTTGTTTTTTCACAGTGTTGCTAAATCTGTGTGTGTAGCAGTAAGACTGAGGAAGTCTAATTTTAAAAGTATAGTACATTTGTGTTGCATATGTGACTGTCGGACCTTGAAAGTGTGTTCATGAGCATGTTCAGTAACTTCAAGAGGTCATAGAAGTGATGGCAGTTATTAGCCGGTGTAGCTCTCAACAGCTGAAGTACCCATTTTCTTGTAAAGATGGAAAATCATCCAGTGCAATGTTGTGGCTCACTTGTGTTTTTAATAGTTTCCAAATTACAATGGAGGCACCGATGAATAAGCTGAATTTTCATTGTTAGATTTTCCCTCTTTATGGAATTTGTTGATGATATCCTTTATGTTAATGATGAAATTAATAGGTAACAGATCAGACGTGACCTAAAATTGTATAACAAAACCTTATGGAATTAAGCAGAACAGAGGAAAAGGGTTGTGATACTGATGTCAGACATGCTTTAAATATGAAACATTTATGAATGCTAGATTAGAACAGAATAGAAGAGAATACAGCTAAAACAATGGGAACAAGTGCTCATTGCGCGAATGTTTAAATGGCAATTAATCACTGCTATCCCTATTCCTTGTTGCACCTCTCGCTCTTTTTCTTGCACACACACATACACTAGATCTAATGCATCTTCATTTAGCCTTGCTGTCCTCTGGGCACATTTACATCTGTCAACTCACTATACAAAATGGATGGATGGCGTTATGTGTGTGTATCATTTCTCATGCTCCATGTATGTGTGAATCCATTTGTCTTATTGTGTGTTTATGTGTGTACAAGTTGTGTATCTCTCTCACTCTCTCTGTCTGCTAACATGTGCATGTTTGCAGATGCATATTAGTTTCTGTCTCCATCTTTGTCTGCTCCACATGAGTGTGTATGTGTAAAACAGTCAATTTCCTTCGGTGACAGTTCATGGACCCCTGGGCAGCACAGAATCGTTGGTAAACTCGGTGTCACAACTATTCTCATACATCATCACGCTGACATAAATACATATGCACACACACACACACACACACACTTGCAATTTTAATCTTGTTAGGATGACATCCATTTCATGTCATTGTGCATTCCCTATCCCCCAAACACAGCGTTACCTATTACAACTAAATAACTTAACCTTAAGCTAAACCTAATTTCAACATCAACCTTATAACCAAATCCTAAATGTCAAACAGCCGGAAATGTCCAAAATGTCCTCACAACAACAGCTTCAAAATAAATTTGTCAACACAGACAAACTAATGGTTTATTACAATTTATAAGTACAAGATACTGCACCATGGCCTATGGGAAAGAGCAAAAGTCGCTATAAATATATAAATGAGATGTTATATGTCACTGAATTGGTGAATCTGTTCTACACTTCCCATGTACAGTAGTGTGCTGCAAGCTAAAAGACAGAAAATAAGTGATATTGTGTCTTTTTATCCTACAAAGACATATTGTGAAAGAGAATAGGTTACTCTCAGTGCACTGCATTTTACATAAAGACTTTTCTATGGGAAATTTAAAACCAAGGAAGAAAAACTCTATTGTTAAAAGTCTGTCTGACGACGTCAAGGACCATTATTTATCAAGCAGTTTGGAAGACTCACTAAAGCTTTCCTCTGCTACTCAGAAGTGGGCTGTAATGGTGTAACAGATAAATTGGGATAATGGTTAAAAATGCTGTGTCATTAGTCTGTATGCCTTTCATGTTTTATTATCGCTCCAATTTCCCCAGTCATGGAAAAGCACAGACCTTGTTCAGATAATTTTAGTTTTTAAGGGTGTAGCAGCTACTTCAGTAATTCTTCAGAAAACACCTCAATAAAAATGAAGCATGCTAATCATATGTATAACTAAGATCATTATTATTATCATCATCTTATGTACTCTGTGTACACTTTAATAAGGTTTAATTGAATGTTAAACACTGAAAAGTGATAACAGAACTTTTGTTTTTAAATGGATATCCGTGGTGTCTTGTGGCCATTAGGGTTTTGTCAATGTTAAATCTCCCAGCTGAAGATGTGTGACATGCCTAATCCTACATTTGCCTGTTCAGTTGAAAGTGAGCATAGCAGAAGAATAAAATGACCCTTGTTCCTTCACAACTGAATGGACAGGCTTGCACGCATATGAAATTAAATGTGTCAAATGGCCAATCACTGACAAGAGGGGCTGTTATGTTCACAGCACTCCACATCAGTCTGTCTGGCTAAAGCACAAACAAAGAATACATTTACTATTAGAAGCAAGCACATGGGGCAAATCTCTCATCCCCATACCAAAGAATTTTTTAGGAGCGAACCATTGTTTCTGCATCATTCATTCACATGCTGTCCCCGAATTTTCAGCTCCATTGCAATCCCTTGTGTATAATAGTACCTTATTTATCACTATTTTCCAGCAGTCATTCTGTCACTCAAGCAACACTATCGCAGCAGGAGCCCCATTGTTTTCCGTTCTGCTCAGCTGAAAGCTACGGCTGATACTAACTCAACATTTCCCGCATGTGCTTCATAAAAAATCTGTACGCAGCGGTAGGCCTTGTGAACCTCTCTGGAAAATGTTGAAGATGCCATCAAGGTTATGCTGGGATGCCGGTTTGAATCGTGGCAAGGACAGAATAGTGTTTATCACATCTCAAGCAAACCCAGAAAAAAAGAAGGGGGATCAGAAAGCATTGAGGACTGACATTACATTTTCTGAACAATAGTAAACTTTTAACTGGTGAAAAAAAAAAGATCTGCAACAACAATAATTTTGCAACAGTTCTGTTCAGTTTTGCAAACAAAAAGCAGCTTTTTCCAAGTAGTACAAATGTCATAATTTGCACAGGTACTGATCATAGCTGCTCACAGCAGCATGGCACTGTTTCCATGGTGTATATCAATACACTATCAGTAAACCTACATGAAAAATGAAAAAAATTCTAGCTGAAAAACCTCCATGCAAATATAACTTAATAAGTATCACACGTAGATTATAGAGCAGCTCAATTTACTCTGATCAGTGTGAAAAAAAGCTGAGAAACTACGATGTAAATACAGGTGTAAAGCCCAATAATCCTGTTATGAGGTGTCAAGCCCTGTTTGTCAAGGGCAGACGTCTTGCAGGTTTCTGTTCCCTGAAAGTTAATGAGCCGCACTTTGTATCTGGGACTAAGTGCGGCTCATTAACGATCTAGGAGGAAGAAATACCTGGAGGACGCCTGGACTGCAGTTTGACTCTCTCAACATGAAAAACATGAAACATTAGTTAAAAGATGAACTGCCAAAAACAAAACAAACAGCACAACGTAATAATGCAGTGCACAAAGTCTTGCCTCTTGTTTCATCTTAATAGAGTTTAGCTACAGTTCTTATACAGAACCAAGCTTATTTTCATGCTAAGTCACTGATAAATACAGATAAATGCAAATTAAAACTATTATTAAATGCTATTAAACTAAACTAACTATTGATATTGTTAAGGACCACCTGGAACCCCTGTGAGTACCTGCTTTGCACTACTTTTCTAAATTAATCTGAAATGAACCATAATATTTTGATCCCTCACCAAATTACTTGGCAACAAAACTTGTCTCAAGTAAAATAACAAACCAACACAACCTTGGCAGACAGTTATGGTGCCTGCTCTTCTTTTTAGAAAGGTACAGTCATACAGCAGTTTTTTGTAGTTATTGCGATGGGCAACAGTCCCAGTTACAAACAGAACTTTAAGATATGGGATATAAATTTAAATTAATAGGTTTGTCGCTATAGCACAGAGGCTAAATTTGATCTTTGTCTCTGGTTCTGCTCTATTCTGCTGCAGAAATGCTGGGAAGTTACTTTGATGTTGTTGGTAGACCAGGTGCTTGACAGTAACTCTGTGTATGTGTGTGTGTGTGATCTCATAGCTTATCCCCAGCTTTCCTGTTCTGTCTGCCCACTTCTCTATGTGTATGTGTGTTCTTCTGTGGGCACTAACCATAAAAACAATGTAAGCCCTGTTAACCCCCCCCATATTTCAACTCTAACACTCTCAGCTCAAATTGTAAGATTCAATTGTTGTGTGTGGGAGAGAGATAAAGTATGAGATAGAAATTTCATGTGCACCATTGTGTGTGCATGTGTGCATGTTTGTGTATTTGAATCAGTGCGGGTTTGTGGGTGTTTCATGTATTCCGGATCAATACATGTTGTGTTTGGGGAAATAAACCGCTCCTTTAGGGCTTTCTGTGGTATAGCTGAACACACACTTATAAACACTCATGCAAACACAAACACAGTCATGCACAAAGCCCCCTGTGTTCAATTTTTTCCAACATATTTACAAGATAAACGATTGACTGGAATGAGGAGTGTGACGTTCTTTGTAAATCTTTGTGCATATGTGTGTTTGAGATAAGCTCACAGTCTTTACAGTGTGTGCTTTAGATGCATATGACTACCTACAGTATAACACACAGAGATGTTTCATGGCCAATAAAGAACGCCCCTGCATCCCAGATTTTCAAATTGGCTCACTGGTTGTACTGTACGAGGTGTATTGCAACACAAAATTGACAGAAATATTGCAGGGAGACTAATCAGGGAGCTCTGGTCTTGATTTCAGTGTAAAAATTCAAAATAATTATAATAATGTCGCAACCACTGTCTCAGTGAAAGACAAGACACATATTCTATGCTCACATGTGTGCATATCGTCTGCAGAAACACAAGCACCACCCACAAACACTCAAGTGTGCATATTTAGTTTGCATTTGTTGTCATGACATGAGTTATTATAGTTCTGAAATTAATATATCACTCTAAAGAGCTCCTCTATATGGAACAAAGTCATGGTAGTTCATTCACAGCCCATCCAAACTGCCCCTCTCCAGGTGCACACATTTCACAATTTAAATATGTGATTATAGAAGTGCTGAAGAGCTACAGACCTAACTGTCACTTTGAATGTATCAGCATCATTAATGCATGTTCCACAGGCTTTGTAGCAGGCAATTAAGGCTTTAACAGACTTAATCGTTACAATAGTCATGGATCACATAGTTAATTACAGTATACTGCAAGACAAGGACTGGCCTCACTGAATGATTACAGTTACAGTTATAACAATAAACTATGTATGTGTTGAAGTCCATAAAAGACTGCTAAAAATAAAAACAGCATGATATAAATATTATAGTAGTACACAGGTGTGTCCTAACCAAAAAGCTTTACAGTGCTGTGAAAAAAATATTTGACCACTTCCTGACTTTTTATTTTCTGCATATTTGTCACACTTAAATTATTCAGATCATCAAACATATTTTAATATTATACAAAGGTAACCTGAAATAAACCTGAAAAAATACATGATAATGATACATGATAAATAATAAATAAATGATCATTTCATTTTTTTAAGAAAATAAAGCTGTCCCAATCTGCCTGGCCCCATGTTTAAAAGTAATTGCCCCCTAAAAGTAACAAGAGTTTCCGACAAATGGCAATGAGTCTTTCATATTGCTGTAGAGGGATTTTGGCCCACTCTTGTTTTAGTTCAGCCTCATTGGAGGGTTTTTCTGCACGAACAAAGGCTCATGCCACAGCATCTCTTTTTTTATCCATTTAGAGGTGGACTTGCTGGTGTTTATCAAAGTCCCGCTGCAGAACCCAAGTGCGCTTGAGGTCACAAACTAATGGCCGGACATTCTTTCTCAGGATTTTCTTGTAGAGCACAGAATTCATGGTTCCATCAATTATGGCAATTCATCCAGGTCATGATACTGCAATGCAGCCCCAGACCATCACACTACCACCACAATGTTTGACTGTTGGTATGATGTTCTTTTTAGGAAATGCTGAGTTAGTTTTATGCCAGATGTAATTTTGGATCCACATCTTCTAAAAAGTTTAACTTTTAATCATGCCATGATGTGTTTTTGAATCTGGAAAACAATCAGGAAAGGGCATGTACTGAGAACTAATCAACCACTACATTTAAACCACATGTCAGATCATGAGCGTGTTCGTGATGGGGCAGGTGAAGTTGAAGTGTTCCAAAAGCAGAGCAGAGCCACATGCATTAACTTGTGCTACCATCTCAAACTAGCTACTGTACAACAAGCAGTATGATGAAAAGAACAACCAAAACAATACACAGTTATATTTGAAGCAATTCTGTAAGTAACAACATGTAGAAAACCTAAACACACAACACTATGGCAAGAGGGATTTTTCATGTGTAATTCAGGCTGCTGAAGTCTCATATTAGTTTTAGTCAAACTTTATGATGTATTTTTGCAAGAAAGGTCAAGGGATACCCTTAGAGTCTGTAAGAAAACCATTTCAATTTACCTATGGGAATGTGAGCATTGTTACTTGTCACCTGACAAACAGTCTGACTGGGGCTGGATTACAAATATTATACTCCAAAAAAAGGGATCACTATCAACATTTGATACAAATAGTGAGTTTCATTAAAAGGACCTCTGGACACTATAGAACAAGAACACGTGTAGATATAAATCATAGTTAAATGATAATATATATATTATAGTTCATTATCCAGCAGAGCAGTGGCCATTAGTCATTTCTACTCAGGCATTGCAGCGTGTCTGCATTTCACATCATGAAACTAAAGATGTGCGTCTATGTGCACATGTACGCGTGCATACATTAACAGTGGGAATTAAAGGCTAATGTGTGCGCTTGTGTTAATACCTCATAATAAAGAATCAGCAAATGTGTCTGTGCAATCTGTGGCAGCGTGTCTCTAAGTCTGAATGTGCATGTATGTGAATGTGTGTATCCATAGATGTGTATATCCTGCAGCACTCAAGATCCTCTCAGTAGATTGATGGTGTGAGCCTGAACCGTGCAACTATTCAACTTTGAACGCACCTTGGTTTTACAGTATTTTACAGCGTGTTTCCATTTAAATAGTGTTCCGTCCAGAGAAAACCATTTCTACGCTTGGAAAAACTCATATCCTCTTTCACACATGCATACCTGTGCACGCTCACATACTCATAGGAGCCTTTACACACAAGCATACACCCGCAGTTGTTAAATAGAATAAGTTTGACAGTGTGACAAGCTATAGTGGGCTAAATGACAGACACAATCATTCACTGCTCTGTAACACCTGCCCACACCATACAGACAACCATGCAAAGAGACAGACACACACACACACACTTTCTCCCTTTCAGTCTCCCCTCTCTCACTCTGTCACACACATACACACACTGTCTCTCTTTCAATTTCCCCTCTCTCACTCTGTCACACAGACACACACACAAACACACACACGCACACACACACATAAAAAACTATTCATTGATTCATTAACCACTTTGTTCCATCCATCCATCTTTCAGCAGAGGGTGAAGGACGGCTGGTAGAAGGGAGGGATAGAGGGAGAAGAGGGAGAAGAGGAAGAAAAGGACGAAACAACCTCAGCAACATGAAGCAGAAAATGACAACGGGAGATTGATGCTGTTATAATACACACCAAGAAAAGTATGCATAAAAATATTTTAAAAATAAGTAAGCAACAAGCTGATATTGAGAATGAGCGGAGGTGAATAAAAAGATGAAATGAAAGAGAGGTGAAGAAAGCGCTATTTCAATTCAAAATCAGCTCAGTTTATTAATATAGTGCCAAATCACAGACACTTTACATTAAAAGCTTAAGACGTTATACAGTTACACTCACTGGCCACTTTATTATGTACATCTGTACAATCTAATGCAGTGTAGTGTAGCAGCTCTACCATGAATTCTACTTTTAGAAGGTTATCATTTCTCAGTTTTTGTTGAAATTGACAAAAAGGTGATAATTGGTGATAATAAACACCTTTAGTGTCACAGTGGGTGATGGAGTTGCCACACATCATATTGATAGGTATTTCGGATGTATTGTTTACATGAGGGGTTAAACACTTTTAGTAAGGAACAGGATAACAGTGTAAAATAACAAATATAACTCTTTTTTGGGTTTTCTATGCAGAGAAAGTTTTAATGGTCTCATGTGAAACATGTCACTTTTAAAAGCAACTTGGGGAGAATAATTACAAGCATCTCGGAAAAACACCAGCTTTCATGTTCATCCAAACAAGACTCATGCACCCACATGTGACTGAAAACAACCAGACTGAATACATTAAAATGTACTGCACATGTAGCCCACTCTAGAACAGTCTGTCGCTTACCTTCTTGTGCAGATTACATTTTTAACAAAACCATAACAGAAAATGAGAGGAAAAGTGCGAGGAGAGAGAAGACGTATGAGAAGAGCACTAACAATAATAATATTAATGTAAATAATAATTGTGACAGGACAAAAGTAGACACTACTAGGATGTCCTCTTGATATGATTTTATAACAATCATTATGTGTCTTCTGACTTTACAGTTTACTGTAGTTATAAACACACACAAAAGAGTAGAAAAACACAAAGTGCGAATTGATTAAACACTGACAATTTTAAAAAATATTATGGTGTTCTTTCTTAAGGATGCTGAAGTTGGAGAGCAATTTCTACAATACAGGTTAATCGTGTATTTCAACAGGATTTTTAAAAATGTCACCAAATCTGAACTGTTTCAGTAATTTTATTTTAATTTACTCTATTGATCCCCATGACGAAGGTGTTGTGTACGGCTGCTACATTCAAGGCACTGCTACTTGGGGGTTCAGTGTCTTGTTCACAGTAGGTCTTGTCCGTGGACAAGTGCTGTATACTGTTTTTGACCAACATGAACTAGATGCTAGTGCTGGTTCATGGCTGGGTCAACTTGCAAATCTTTGCTAGAGAGTCACAGTAGAACCATGTCATTATGTGACCTTTGTATATGTCTCCACTGTCATAGCAACACTAAAGGTTGTAGGTTATTCTTTATGCCTATTTTGGCACTAGACAGACTTAGGCCCATCTCAACTACCAAGTTGGATTTGAACTGACGCATTTTGATCAGCTTTGCTTTTAGTTTATTGCATCATTAGTATATGATATATGATGCAGAATACACCTTTACGCCATCTAAAAGAGCTACGGTTTCACCAAAGCTACAGGTAAGGTGATAGACCTGCTAGCTCTACTCTTTTAGGAAT
>JAUBNQ010000017.1:4632642-4656793 GCA_032353495.1 Ctenopoma kingsleyae | reverse complement strand
ACACACACACACACACACACAAACACATATATATATATATATATGGAGACAGAGAAAGCTGGAACAAATAAACACAATTGAGTTTTTCTGGGTTTTTTCCTGTATCTCTGGGCTGTACTGGGGATGGTCACAGGTCTCAGCCCTCGGGTTGGGAACTACTGGGGATTTTGATTTCACATTAAGAATGTAATATATATATCGAGCTGGTGCTTTATGATTTGTGTCACTATAAGCTGATTCAAACTGCTAGTCACACAGATTGTGTGCCAATCATCAGCATTAATTCTGTGCAACCACAGTCAGGGATTTTTCAAGACATATGGACAAAGTCGTAACTGCAGCTCACATGTGCATGTGTGTTTGCAAGGGAATAACAAAAACATCACTGTAACTCATTACGGGCAATGCTTGATATTAGTGCTGGTGCACGTTTTCAAAACTAGCTGAGTCTTTCAGGCCATTCATACATCCATACCTGCATGACCTTGAGGGGTCACAGGTTGTTGATCCAGTTCCAGCTGACACTGGGGAGAAGGCGGGGTACACTCTGGATAGGCTGCCAGCACAACACAGGGCGCAGACACACACACTATTCATTCTCACATTCACCCCATGGGCGACGTGCACACCAGTTAACCTAGTGTGCACGTCTTTGAACTGTGGGAGGAAACCAGGAGACCCAGAGAAAACCCAGGCAGGCACAGAGAGCTCCACACAGAAAGGCCCCAGCTGGCCATAAGTGTGTAACATTTATAGAAAATGGTTCTTGAAGGAAAAAAAAAAGACTTTAGATAATGTTCCATAATAAAACATGAACTTTTACTTTACAGCTAAAATGTTTCAAATAGAAGCGGGTGCAAGATATACAACTGACAACAAGTCTAAAATGCAAAGTAGACATGCTGTTAATGTGGACAAGAACGAGGAGGTCAAATGAAATCATCCGTGTCGTCACTGAGGCGTTGATCTGTCACCTTTAGGTGGGTTTGACTGATCTCTACTGGTGCTGTCAGTACTGTCTTCTGCTTTATGAAACTGTTTTGGGTTGAAATGAAGGACGCAGTGAGAGAGACTCCAGGCAAGACAGTAAAGGAGAAATACTTTTGCGTATCTTTGCCTAATGCTACCTTGTGTGTGTGTGTATGTGTGTGTGTGTGTGTGTGAGAGTGAGTGAGTGAGTGCGTTTTGATCAATGAGCGGGGCGTCCATGCAGTCAGCCTCGATAATGTGTCTGACTGGGAATGACCCTTAAAGCATGAGGAAGGACAGATGCATTAGGGAGAAAGCGAGAGAGAAAGAGAGGAGAAGGACAGCAAGAGAGACAAAAGAGAGACATTGGCTTCATTTATCTGGAAGAGCTTTTCTCTCAGATTTTAAACTAAAATTGCTATGTATTATATAAAACTCTACTTCACAAACTGTACAGACAATTGAGGCTGCTGATCAAACATCAACTCTTTATATCACTGGACAATAAAACATAAGCATGCCTTAAATCAGTCGCACTCACAGGTTTCTACAAAACAGACAGGTCTGGAACTATTTCGGTCCTTCAGCATTCCAGTTTTAACTTCTAAGATGTGTTTTCAAACCCTAAGTAGATTCTGACAAAGTGCCAGCTGAGAACCTGTTCATTTATTCAGAGCGTCAAACCCCCCTGTGCCCTGAGTGCATTCTGGCCAAGGAGAAGATGCAGCAAAGAGTTCAAATCTCACTGTAGTGAATTCTATTAAGGTAATCAGATAAACTCACTGGCAGGAGAGCTGCCACTCTGCCACAGTGAAAAAGCAACACCTTTCCACAGTGTGCACAGCAGCCGGGGGGAATGTCAACTTAAAACATATAAATGACGCAAAGTTTTTAACACGTTTAATCTCGTTTCAGTGACATACGCTCACTGAATTTTGACTGGGTAATGCACAAGAACACAAAACATAAATTGAAACTAAGCTAAACTAAGTGAATGACAAACAGTAGTGTTGGGTGACATTAAAATACAGTACGGTACACTAAGAGTGTGGAAACTGTCTGACCAGTGGCACAGTTTCAAAAGGTTACATGATGATAATGCTTATGGTTTAATAAGTACATTCACAGAGATTTGGCAGTGGCAGTGCTTATACTACTTATGTAGATTGTTTAGCCAGAAATCCAGAAATCATTCAATGCCCAACTCTGTCTGGAGCTGGCTGTGCTCACAAAATCCATCATCGGCTCCAGCTCTGATTGGTAACTGACAGGACACACTGGGGGCTGGATGTGACTCCTGGCTGACTGGCTGGCTTGGTGACCAAAGCTGCTCTAAAGGGGATTGTTCAAATGTAACAAGGGGATGATGGCAGGAGGAGCATTGTTCTGCTCGTTTTTCTTTTTCTGAGAAGAGAAGCATACTGTCTATAATCTGTGTTAATCCATGATCCAGGATTTATTTAGTAATTTAACAGAAAAGCTTATGTAAATATTAGACTTTTTAAATTTAATTATTCAGCATGACTTACACTTCTGATGTTTTTTTTAATATTATTATTATTTTGCATTTCATGTCTTTGTGAGATAGCAATAGAGGAAATATGACAGAAAGTCTGGCTAGATTCTGACCAGGGATGTTACAGGTCATAATTGGTGTCTTCACCCGTTTCATATTGAGAGTCAGAGTTATTTTATCCTCAACAATGAAATCCATTTAAAATTCTCTTCAAACCTCATGGTCATAAAACTGCCCATATAATATCTGTGTGCCTCAAGTCCTTCAGTCTGTGTGTCCCTCTCTTTTGTCCATATCACTTGTTTCACTGAAAAGTAGCACAAGTTGTCTCACACTGAACTTGTGGAGGTGGTGGAAATGACAAAAGAAAGAAAAGTTTAATGTGGCAAATCCTAAACCCATTTAAATGCCACCATCAGGGGCCCTGTCAGAACAAAGACGTCAGCTTCAATCACAATATGTCAGGTTGTCACAGTGTCCTAAAACAGGAAGGCCAGGTTTTAAAATTACATTGGCAGGGTTAAGGGAACTTCTCAAAAATCATACTGCTTTAATATCAGATGGCATGTGGAAAAAGGTCCACTGGCATGACAGAGAACTCGCTGACACTGAGAGAGCAGCCACTCAGTGATAAAAAAAAATAATAAAAAAAAAATCTCCAAAATAAAGTGTACTGGAGAGGATGCTGACAACAGCGCATTTAAATGACAGAGAGTTGACAGCAGAGCTTCAGTTATCTTTCTGCTCAGGACTACCTGAACTGACAAGGTTAGGGCAAACTCTCAGAAGAAAAAACATGTTCCATTGTTATTTTTTAGAAATCACCTAATTTTCAAACATACATTGTCTCACTTCAAAACCAACGTGTCATGTGAAGTTTGTTATTTGGTCGTGTGAACCAGTATCGGTGCATAAGGCTGCTTACTTCCCCCTCAATGTATCTAGGGATTGTTATGAGTCTAAGCTACGTTGGTCCATAATGAAATATCTCAACAAATAAATGGACTGCCACTAATTGTGGTAGAGATATTAATGGTCCCCAGAGGAAGAATCCTAATTACTCTAGTGGTTACTTGACTTTTCCTCTAGTGCCACCATGAAGTTATGATTTTTGATTGAAATGTCTCAACAACTATTGAATGACGTGCGTGAAATTCACTAAAGATATTAATGTTCCTCTCGGGAATAGCTGCTTTGGTGATCCCCTGACGTTTCCTCTTGAGTTATCATCATCATCCATTCATCCATTATCCTAACCGCTTTTCCTGTTAAGGGTCATGGGGGCGCTGGAGCCCATCCCAGCTTTCATTCGGCGAGAGGCATCGTATAACCTGGACGGGTCGACGGTCTATCACAGAGCTTATGGGCACTTTAGAGTAACCAGTTAGCCAGACGGATTAGAACCCAGGTGCTTGCCCCTCATCTTCAGTTATTTTATAATATTATTAAATATCATCATAACTCAAAGCATAATTGTGTGACTCTAGCAGATCAGTACACAGAATGTTTCACAATTAAATCAGCCATTTTCACAGAGGAGGGAACGTGCCACATCTGTTCTTTCTCTGTACCTTCTTACTCACGAACTTACCTTCCCTCCTACCTTTGTACTGTACAGGCAGTTCATGAGCTGAGTCATGATTTGTGAAAGTAAATAGCCCATGGACTGACAGCATGAAGACAGACTGGTAATAAAGCAAGCCTGTTATCTTCAGCTCATAAGTGCCCCTTCTGCAAAGAAAGATGGAGGAGAGTGAACGAAGGAGAGAGTGGGACGGAGAAAGAGATAGTGCTGGAGAAGGATGACAAGGTACTTCTAGAAGATATGAGAAAGGTAAAGGAGCTAAAAGGCTGCAGGCAGAAATAAGTGGACTTTATTTGCTCTCTATCCCTTTTCTCACACTTATTATCTCTCATGCACAATCATGTGGATATTATCAGATTATAAGAGCAATTAAGCCATTTTCATGGCTCTATAAAGTAAAGTCTGTTTAAACAGAGACTACATGTGACATCTGGTTATTTAAAGAATGAATAAAGAAAAACATCCCCCGACACAAGCACGTGAATTACTCAGACAAGTAGAGATGACACATGGACAATTTGATCATAATTATGATTAGTCTTTGAGCTGTGATTACAGAACAATAAATGTCTTGATTGGTGTCTGTGGTCACATGCAACACATCCTTTGTATTTCTCCCCCACACAGCATGAGTTCAAAGGGCATAAAGGTACCATGCAGCCACAGTAGTAGAGGCCATCAAGTCCAAAAATAACAAACTGGATAATGTTGCTGAGAAATGGAAATATAACATACTGTAAAGTTACAACCGACATACAACAGCCATGTCAGGGTACATGGTTTGTAGGAAATTACTGAAAACTCAGAAAGCAAGAAAATGTTAAAAAGTGTCAGTGGCAGTCTTGATTAACAAATTAGATGCACGAACCACTGTGATTAAGGCAAAAATGAAAGTAAAGCTGGACCCATGCAAATGCCATGCAGTGATTATGCTGCGCAATTATGTTCTTCTTTGGAGTAAACACAATCATGCTAACATATCACTACTGCCAGGTGAAATCTGTATCTCTGAAATGTCAGATTCATGTGCATGACAAAAATCAACAGTGCTGGATGACCATGCAAAAGGCTTTAGAGTTTGTTTGTTTTTTAAATATACTGTATATATTAATGTAATTCATCTGCAATTCTGAAAGCATACAAAAAAAAAAATCAGAAAAATGAAAGTTACAAGGTTTTATTATGCAAAATACAAAGAAAGGGAATTCCAACAGGAGCATGTCTGATATCCCCCGCAACCACTGATGCTCTTTGAGACGAAAAAGATGTAATTAGCCCACATTTATTAAAGGCAGTTTTTAAACATCCACTTTAGTGCCTGATTTTTTTTCCCCCTTTTAAATCACATGTAAAGTGCTATGCATGTGTTACTGGAGATCAGACAGACATTTAGCATGTGATTATTATGCACTTGTGTGGTTTAAACAGCATACTCAATGCAATACACTGCACATCTGAGTATTTTCTATCTCATCCTCATGTGCTCCCAGTCCCTCTGTTTCTGTATTTTTCCCCATTCTGTCTTTTCCCATATCTCTGCTGCTCATTCTTTCGCTCCATAAAAATGTTAACAACTTGTGGCGGTTAGTTAAGGTGAAACAACATGATGTCTTGAGTCTGTGTGTGTATGTGTGTGTGTGTGTGTCCACAGCTTGTCTGCAGTGTATATGTCTCAGTGTGCATGACAGTGAGTCCACTCCAGGGAGACGTATGTGTCTCTGAATGTGTGTGCATGTGTGTGTGTTCTATTTTTAGTCACATCTCAAACAGAATGCATCTTGGGAAAAGATATGAGTTCAGCCGAGCGAGCATGATTCTTAAAGTCAGTTTTCACTCTTTCCTCTTTTTCTTCTTCCTTCCCCACTCCTTTACTATCATCCCTCTTTTCATTTCTCAGTCTTTCCTCTCTTTCAACTCACTCATATCTTCTTCTTTGGAATCATCTTCTTCTGCTGCTGCTGTTCCTTTTGGGATCTGCTCCAACTGTAACATTTCTCACTACTTCCATCTACTGACAAATTATAAATATTATATATATTATTTACTATTAAGAACTGTGCAGTAATGTGAACAAAAACCTTAACCAAAGAAAAGCAGTTAGTGTAACTAGGTGTTGCTATCGGCACAAGTCTTTCCTAACCTACTAGCAAAGACTTTGGGATTAATCTTAAAATGACTAGAAAAGCCTCCTAGCATTTATTCTCTCTTTGGTATTCTGTGGATGCTCTCCATCTTTCACTGCAACCCCTCCTTTCCTCTCTCCTTTCTCTCTCAGCCAGAGAAGTGCTTGGTATTCTAGGGATTGTCTGCTCTTCTTTCCTCCCCAGCCTACTCTCACACTCCACACTTTTCTCTCGCTC
Source organism: Ctenopoma kingsleyae (assembly GCA_032353495.1). Taxonomy (NCBI): domain Eukaryota; kingdom Metazoa; phylum Chordata; class Actinopteri; order Anabantiformes; family Anabantidae; genus Ctenopoma; species Ctenopoma kingsleyae. The sequence continues at coordinate 4,650,363 of JAUBNQ010000017.1, read as the reverse complement.
TCTTCTTTCTACACTCTTCACCTATCTTCTCTTGCTCGCTGGACCTTCTTTACTTCTCATTGCTTCTCTGCTCGACCTCCTTCTCTTCTCCTACATGTTTTTTACATCATCTCATGTTCTCCTGTTCTCATTTCTCTTGAAACATATTAAGCTTGTGTTCCCACTGTTTATGTCAATGACTAAGCATTGATCTGTGGTTGTTATTCTATGATGCACACTACACATGCACATCACATATAGTGTAACTACCTAGATCCAATCTTATGAGTCTACGGCATCAATTTTCTGCTCCATCTGCTCTGAGTAACATCGAATCCAACTACAGACCCACATACAAATGAGGAAAACACACATACACATGCAGTCAATGAGGTAGACTGGCTGCCACACAGAATATCAGTGGCGAACGAGCAGTACGTACAAGGCTAAAAGATTGATCTGACCTCCAAGTGAAGTGTTAACGACACTGCACTTTTTCCTTGTATTTGAGAGTCACAGAATTTGGGGGAGGTGCTCTAACTGTTCTCTGAATGATCTATGCATCTTTGCATTGTATTAATAAGGGCTAAATGGGCATGCATTATTAAAAATATGATTATGTGCTACAGCTAAAACAGGCAAAAGAACACTCACAGGAAGAGTGGAAATATCAATGATGAGCAAAGTTGAAAATTCATTGTGTATTTTAATATGTGCTTATGATCGGGCACTAATTTGAGGATCACTGACTGTATTTACATCAATCCAGATTTTATGCAATAACCTGACTCTAAAATTTGCTCCAGATTCCGTCTAAAGACACAGTAAAAGATCTGACTTTTTAATGTTCTCATTGTAATTCTCTCCTCCAAACCAACGGCACTAACATTTGATTAATAATTTGTGCAGATCATTAGTGGAGCAACATCCAAAATGAGGAAATCAAGTTTTCTCTTTTTTCCCCTGTTGTAATCTCTATAGAATCTGCCAAAGACATGAAACTTTTAATCATATGTGGTATGAATGAAATATATGTATATGAGCCACAAACACAAAAACCTCACATCAGAATCCAACAGAAAGCACAAAAAGTATTAATGAACGTCCAGTTCAGCTTCAGGTGAGAGCTGCATTTAATTTTAATAAAATATGCAGACTGAAATGCAGGACCCAGAAAACTCCACTTAGAATTTGATTTTGCATTCAGGACAACAAGCTCTTTGGAATTTCATTTTAATTTCCAGAGCTTTGCAGTTTCCTGTAGAAGGGTGGCTTATTTTTTATTTATTATTAAATAAAAAATAAATTATTACAGTAGTCCAGATATCACAGACAGAGAAATGATCAGCACAGCTTTATCAGCATCACCAGCGTTGTTGTTTCATTCCCATTTTAACAAAAGCTAGAACTGACGTAAAAAAAAAAAAAAGAAACAACACACAGAGGAGAGGTCTTCGTTTCTACTAGCAGAAATCACAGTGTTATATTGAAATATTTAATCTGTGCAAAGATAAACAAGATTATTTTAGGTTCAGGACACTTTATATAATTCAGTACTGCGCTTTAGCAAATAGCATAACGGCAAAATTAAAGTAAAGGGTAAAATATTTGTTGAATAAATACTTGATTGTGGCAGTCAGAAGCCTGATGTCTTAGTAAAAAGATTTTTCCATTTTAAGAATATTAAAACATTTCAGAAATAACTTTTTTACATCCATGTCTGTGAGAAGTGAATGTCCAAGTTATCAAAATTTAATATAAATATTCCCTGGAACCATTTTATAACCCACAATCAGCATTTGATAATAATAACCCGTCTCTTTCCTTTGGATGGCACGGATGTGTTAAAGATTTAAGGTGTGAGACAGAGCCAGAGCCACAAATTCAGACACTTGGAGACAGAGAGAAATGAAAAGCATGACTGAAAGTCACAGAGAGCGTGGCTTAAATCACAGTAAGCGAGATCTTTCTGTCTCCAATACTTTCACACAGATTTTATAAGCCTTGCTTATCATCAGACAGAGAAACACAGAGGATAAAAGGGAGCACACAGATATGAAAATGCAAAAGAAATCTTTTATCTCTGCCCCCCAATTCACATTGTGCTGTTACAGTGCAATTGAACAGCATTGAACTGTATCTGGTGGGACATAAGAGATAAGAAAATCAAAACTTGGGAAGGGTCCCGTGTCACACTATCAGCTAAATCCTTTACTTTATAAATCTCTAAATGTTGAAATGTCTGAAGTTTACTGACTGTAGTATTAACTTCTGGGGTCAGAAATGTGGTAAACAAATGCTTAATGTGATGTGTGATAGACTGCATCATTGTATTATAAAAATAATCATTTTCCTTTGTGTCTCGGATGATTAACATTTTCTAGTTCTAGCTAGCAGGCGCATGTTCATCACATAAGAAAAACACAGTTGTCACACTGAGTGACAGCAGTGATTGCACTAGAGAGATGGGATGCTGGGCCATGAATGAACTACAATGTGTAGTGTGCTATATATTTCACTTGTTAGTATAATATGAGCCTGCATGTAATATGAGGTTCTCTCAAAGAGATCTTGTTTTCCTGAGGTGCAACTAAAAACTAGAGGTGATAGAGCTTTTGCAGTTAGAGCCCATAACTGCTGGGATATTAGATCAGCAGAGTCAGATCTAAAGTTCTTCTTAAAACATACTTTTGTTGGAAAGCCTTCCCAGAAGGGAATTTTATTGGCATTTATTGGTTGGTAATTATGTTATGATCTTTTATTGCTTTATGCTGCACTTTATTTACTTAGCTTTTGCAATGTTCTTTTTATTTTCTACTGTGTTTTCTTGCTCATGTGAAGCACTTTGTAATGCTATACTACTATAATAATAATAATAATAATAATAATAATAATAGCAGTAAAAATAGGGAAAAAACTTTAAATTAATGTATTTTATTTAGGTATTTATTTCATGTTGTTCAGTTGATGAAGTTAATTTCTTTTTGCACAAGAAGTGATTCAGTTTCAGAAAACTTGAAGTGGTAATCAAAAGTGATCATTTAAAGCTAAATTATGAAGCAGCTGCTTATGTTTACACACCACCAAATTATAATAAAACACATATTCTTGTCAAATCTGAATGCACAATAATGACAAGTCACAAAACTGAACAAATTAGTTCCCATGTGGTTCTACTCTCTGGTTAGAGACTGGATGAAAAAGAACATCACAAATGGTTAAACTGTGAACAAACAGACAACAGCTATAATTTACTGGGCTGCAGGCTGTACAACCACATTTTTACTAGCTTAGTGTAAATTCCTACTGCAATGATGAAATTGCAAATGTTATTTAAGATTTATTGTATGAATTTGGTCTATAGCTATCTGAATACATACAAAAACAGGAAAGCTTTACAGCTACACATCACAAAAAAACTGAATAAGAAAACCCCATTTCCAGAAAAGTCACACCGATTTTAGCTGTCTATGCATTTCAGAAAAAATCCCAACTTTTCTGGGAATGGCATTTGCATTTTTGCATGTGAATGTGCTGTATTTCCTGTGCTGACATGCATTTCAGGGAGAAAAACCATGCCCATGTCAGTAGTTAGACAGTGGCACCAAACTTTGTCCATTTTTTTTCCTGACGTGGATTTTGTGCAGAGGAAAACTGCCCAAATTCCAAGTCTGAATAGCTGGCTGAGTCCTCAGATAAGTCTGCACGAATGCTGATGTACACAATTTTGGCAGAAGCTGCTGCCCGCCTAACTCTACTCTGAATATGGTTCGATATCTTTAGCTGCTCAAGAAGAGCTGTCCAGTAGCCAACAAGACAACACTGCGGATGTGCTGAACACTTTGCAGGTGTGAGAATATTATCCCACTCTCTGCTTTTAGTTACTCTCCCGAGAGGCCAGTTAGCCCAAACAGACTGAGAATAGCACACAAAGGGTGCTAAGTTCAAACCACTTAGATGTCATATTGACTGTACTGCTGAGAAGTTGATTACACAAAACACTCACTACAAGCGTGCGTGTGCGTGTGACAAGGACAGTTTGCGTCTTGGCTGTGTCAACACGTTCTGATGAAGGTGCTATCACCCTTGAACACTCGTCTACTACCCCACCATGGACACAGACGCACACACACAGCATGAAGGTTGACACTGTTGCTTCGATCGATGCAGCTGACTACTGCTGGCATCAATAACAACAGCGTTACATAACACACTCCCAAAGTGAAGAGCTTCCTATGGCGTTCCAGTCAATATGGGTTAATGGTGTAACGGACTGCTTCTTCCTTTCCTCACTCACCGTCTCTCACTCTTCGGCTCTCTTCAGCTCTCTAGGACACACATGCTCACAAACAAACTCACAATGTAGCAGCACATGACCATACAAGCTGACAAATCTGCCAGTAGTCTTTCCTTCCTTTAATGATTTGCTGTGTTTGCTCTAAGAAGCTTCCCTGCTGAATCCATTGGCTTTGACTAAATTCACCAACCTATTATTCTCAATGAAGGGCACATGGATACTGATAGGAGCAGGGGATAACAGGTCAATAGCAAGCTATAATAGGCTATGCAATGGTAACAGAGAAATAGTAAATGTCAGGCATAATCATAATTGATACCCTGCTGCAAAAATACCTTAAAACGTATATTCACAGATATATTTTACAAATCTCACCTGCATACACACTGAACATTGAAATAAGGATCCAAGTTGTATTTTGCAGTGTCTCTCTTTCTTTGTGTTTGCACACATTTTTCTGTACATGTACAACTGTGCTATATTTCAAGATCACTCTATTACATACATAAAAGCAATTTTCATAAACATCATATTATGTTTACACCAAGCCCATTAATTTCAGTCATTTCGACAATTTCCACTTCAAACAGCCAATATTTTACATGTCTATATAACTCATTTCATCAGTATACATGCAACCCAGTTCCTCAACAAGCTAATCAAAAGGAAATCCAAATGAATTTATTTTTCTTTTGGAATGACTGAGGCTTGTTTACCCTCCAACTTTCACTCAGATAGATGAAGTCTGTGTTGCTGTTGCCAAATATACAAGCTCAATAATTCTCTGATCTAATGAAAGCAGTTATCATTGTGAATCTATAAATTCTAAATATAGCACACCAGCCTACATCAGCAGCTGCGGTGTGTTCAGAAGAAACGTATGCTGACACAAATGTAGCTGAACATTACAATTGATTAAATTATCCACATGGATTCAAAGCACAATGGTAAATGTGAGATACGTGATGCAAATTTAGGAAACAATCTTTTTCCCTTTTATGCATGTCAGCGCTGCTTTTAACTTGCCTGTGAGCACAGATGGTAAAAGCATGTTTAATATTTTAAAAATAAATTTCCCTTTATGGCTACAAAAAAAAAAAAAAAACTGTGAGCAAAGTTTGCTATCTGATACACTGATATCTGAATCTGCTGAAGGATTGTGTTGATCATTCTTTATTTAGTACACTGGCCAACTGGATCTACTTTGGGGCTGATTGAATGTCATTCAAACAGGAAAATTAGAAAAGTCAAGATTTGCATACCAAAACAAAGTACAGGAAGTGTTGAAAAATAGAGATTGAGAAACTCAATATGCAACGTAAGGTGGAGCATGCGGCTAGAAAGTAATTCAGTTGTGATTTGAAAAAAGAAAAGAAAAGTGAGACTGTGTTGTTTCCGTTAGATTTTGACATCTGTCACTCGTCGATCACTCATAAACATCATTTTTCATTTTATCAAATATAACAAACTAAGACGTCTAAAGGGAAAATTGAGGTGTTGCAGCATCACAAAGAGAAGTAAGCTGTGATAACTAGAGAATGAATAAAGGTAAAATGAAATATTGATGAACTGAGCCTTTCATATGTATTTACAAGAATAATAGGATATATTAAGAACAGTAGAGCTTCTTCTTCTTCTTCTTCTGGCTGCTCCCTTTAGGGTTCGCCACGGCAGACCATCTGCCTCCATCTCACCCTATCTCTAGCATCCTGCTCTGTCACACCAACCATCTGCATATTAAGAATAACAGAACAATAGCAATCCACAGTGCAACACCTTTTCAGGTGACCTTGTGTTTTGTTTTTTGAGTCTACTGTACTAGTTGTATGAAGGAAGGAAGTCTTTTCAAGCAGACAAATTGTTTTGCGGTACAGTATGTGTTTTGAACGTAACTGCATCTGTGATTATTGATCCAGTAAATTTCAGCTGTTATCCAGGCTGGTGAAAACAGTTTGACCAGCAGCTGCCATCAGGTACTGCTGTGCTTCAGAGGACAATGATGGACGAATGGAGTTATTTTAGACACCTAAAATAACTCATGTCTCCCCTTTTAATGTGAATATCCAGTTAGCATTTGGGGGCGCTGGTAAAAACATGTGAAATCTAACCAACCAAGTAACCAGCCAGCCAAACAACTAACCCTCTCATAAAATCATTACCAAAACTAAAATATTAATTTATTAAGAGAATAGTGAGCAAAATAAACACATAATAGATAAACATAAGTATAACATAAGGTTAAACAGTGACTGAATATTACAATATGCTAAAGAAAATCTACTCAGAAGCATTTATTTGAAAACCCACTCTTCCAAATAGTTTTTTGTCATTCTGCCCACATCTATTAATTTATATTCATATTATGTCACACATCTCAACTACAGTATAGAGCAATTTTCTGCAATGGCTATTTGTAGCCCTCTGAGATATAGTAAGGCAAAACTCTATGAAATAAAGGAACCACTAAGAAAACTATCTGGCTTGAGGCACTGGAAAAGACTCTAGATGAATAAATCTTTCTTATGTGTAACATCATGTCAAAAGGACCCAAAATCCCTGAGCAGGAGGCTGCGATCTTTTTGCATCTCCTCCAATGGTTGGTAGCTACAGGGCTCTTGCCACAGTCTGTGCAAAGCCTTGCATCAAGTCAGCTGGATTTGGAAGCTCCAAGAAGTGTTCCTAATGGATTCTACACCAGTCTACTACACACCAGAGTGAGAGAGAGAGCGAGAGAGAGACGGTGGAAATGCCAACACCAAAGGGGATGAACTTCCTGCAATTTTACAGACATATACACATTCAGGCAGGAGTAGTCGCATATTACATGTTGCAATGCAGCGTAAAAGTGACACCCCGTAATAACCTATACGTAGTAATATCGTGCGTATCAACACAACAACAAGAAATGAGACGAAAAAACAAAAAGCTGTGACCTGTAACACATGGACTGGAACATGTACACAAACACAGGCCTGTCCCTGTCCCCCTCCTGTGTTCACACCTTCTGTGTTTATTCTCTGTCTGTTGCTTTTCCAGAGTGACTTCCAACACCACATTCAGGCAGGGGTAGTGCGGATTAGCCTCTTTATGTGTGTGTGTGTGTGTGTGTGTGTGTGTGCATTTGTATTTAATGTGCAACATTCCTTTAAAGGGTTTCCAAGTCATGTTTTTCTCAAATGTCCCTCACTGGGAGAGGAAACTCTGCAGGTAGCCTAGGGACTGAAAAATGTGCACTCAGCCTCTTCTTCTGAGTGTGTGTTTGGGAATAAATAGGTGTGGGAGGTTGATACTTTGAAGCCTGCTTTTGCTACTTTAAGTTAAAGTTGGTTATGGAACTCAATAATCTCACAGTCTCACAATCTCACAGACACGTTTGTGCTTGTTAAGTTGAAAGGAGACTCGTGGATATCATGCATTCCCACGGGCTGTGACAGACCAAGTCATTATTAAAGAACTAAAGGCAACTTAAAGTGCTTTCACACCTACAGGCTTCAGTCAGTTTAAATAAAACTCAAGTTCATTTTCCCTCTTGGTGCGATTTGTTTGGTCTGATGTGAACACAACCTCACAGAGATTCCCCAAAAAGAGGTGGTCTCTTTTTGAATCAGTCAGCAAACTCTGGTGCGGTTCTCCTGTTGAGAAAGTATACCAAACGAAACAGAACCAAAGGCTATGAATCACATAATTTAAGGGCATTGGATAGTGGTACTAGGAAATGTCCCTATACCAGTGGGTGGCAACAGTCTGTATCCATCCGTTAAAAAACGTAAAACAGAAGAAACCCAACCCTATCTCCTAAAAATTATGTACATATACGACGAAACTGCAGTGCAGATTAGTTCTCTAGTTTTTGTAGAGAACGTAAATTTTTTTGTTGTACTGAAACGTGTTTTTGTGAGTGACGCACTATTCTGATTAATGCAAAGCTATTTGAAAGGAGGTAGTTGTGGTGGATGGAGGGCCTTCACTGTGCAGGACTGACATGCCAGAGACCTGAGTTCAAGACCAAAGTCCCCTGTGAGGTTGGGTTTAGGCAAGAAAAGTACTCGGATATTTTGGTGGACAAAAATACGTTGTCTGTGGACATTTCATTGATATATTCAGTATCAAAGTATTTGCGACTTGTCATTTACATTAACTGTGGACATAATGATAGTTATGTTAACAGAAAACGTAATTGGGATTTAAGTTTTGTCTTATACGAACGTAATTTTTAGGAGACACGGTTGCTGTGGTCCATTTCTTTTCTTATGCAGTGATTTGTTAAGCTGAAAGCGAATCGGACAGATTTCTCTCTCATCAACAGGCCTGTCACCAATTCAACATGCCGAATCATTATATTTTTGTTGATCTATTTAATAAGTTTGGAAAATATAGGAAGCGTCACGGACAGCGCTGCCTGCCACATTTTCCCCTTTGTTTAGGACAGTTCAGTCACTGTTGTCAACAGGAAAGTAAGACCCTGTATTCACTGGGGGCAGTCTTTCTTCTTATAGGTAGCAGCACTTAACAAATGCTTGGGGGAAGTGCTGCTAGTGCTTCTTGTTGCCAAGCGACAATTGCAAACTCATTTGAGGCGAGGCAATCTTTTACTAAAAGTTTAATTATTTATAACTTTCAGCATTTGGCACCATGAGTGCTAGACACGTGTTAAACTCCCAGTTCCAGCAGGAGTGAGCACCGCGGCATCCGTTACAGTCATACGTGGTGAGAGGGCCCTGGTGGACACACAACCCAAGGCTTATCCATGTTTTTTCCAACCAATCCATAGCTATAGCTTCAGGTCTAACTCCTGATGAAGCAGCTGTAAGAGTTTCCACTCACTGAATGATTTCTGAACACAGAGGCAGCAAATATAAATATTTTAAATTATTTTATGACTTTTCTTGCAGGGGAAACAGACGGAGAAGATGGTGAGGGAGATGGGGGAATTACATGTGACAAAAATTCTCCATCCAGGACCCCAAAGCAACTGAATACAAAATACCATCTTTATCAGTAAGGCCTTTCTTTCCATCACGTACAGCTTAATTTGACCCACCCTTCCTCTCTCTTTCTCTCTCTCCATACATCCCTCTCTCAGGCCACTGGAGTCTTATCACTTAGATATGTGGTTACAGGTATAATTTGGAATCTCTCAGTAAAAAGGATAAAACAGAGGAAATATTTGTTCACAGAACTGACTATGTTAAAAGAAACATGCAGAAAGACGCTGGAGACAGGTTGTTGGGGACAATAAGAAGACAGGGCTGGATACATCATTTGTTAGTGTAGATTAGTTAAAATGAACAGAAGCAGAGAAAGAGTGGGGAGGGGAGAAACAAAGGTGCAGCAAAGAGACAGAGACACGGTAGCAGAAGAGGGAAGAAGATGCTGGAAATAATTATTTTGAATGATAACTGTTGTCTGGCTAAATTAGATCATGCAGAGTTGGGTTTTGTGACTTGTTTTCTTTTTTTTTAAAATTCCATTCCACAGATCTTGCACTACAAAATCATAGCAGGAACAACACCAAGACAAACCAGCAGAGACAGTGACAGCACACAACAAAGCCCCCACAACACAAACTTTCTTGTACATTCACAGGTGAGTTTCAAGACATCATCAGTTAGACTGATGTCTTACTGTTATTGGTATGGTTTTAGTCACTATAACAAAACCTCTGAGTACATTAAAACAGTTAACATTATAATATGTGGTCAGAAATGTTTCTAAATGGGAGATATTACATCTCTATGTATGTTTTTATTGCACTTTTTCCAAATGATACAGTAACTTTTCAAGCACTAAGGGTAAAATATATTTTGATAGAATAATAATATAAATATATTTTATATTGGATAAGAATTAATCACCTTATATCATATATCAATCAATCAATCATGTAGGTGGTCTATTTTTTTTCTTGGTTGGATGAGAACAAAATTTTCCCTGTGTAACTCTTGTAATACTGTAGGTGCTCCTTGCGGTGCTTAAGATCATGTTTGCTTCTTGCATTGTTGGACAGATGAGTGTTTTCAGAAACTCATAAGATGATATGAACAGTCTTGATTTCAGTAAATGGGATTATTTGAGTGTTATCTTTTAAAATGTGCTTGCAGGATCTGTAGCACTCCCTAAAATCTCTCTGAAGTCATCAGGAAATTTGAGATGAACATCTTACAGATTGCTGATTCATCCACAAGTTATATTATGTATGAAATTACCTTTTCATTGCACAGTGACTTTGTTTTGGTAAATTGCTTTACATGTTCCACAGGATGTGGTTTATGACAATTGTTTTGAATTTGACAATAGTTTGAACAATGCGACTTGATTAACGCTGCTTCAAAATGCTCCTTTTTTATGTAATTGCATTCTGCACATACAGTACACAACTGTTGCACACAGGTAAGCTGTAACAATGTCAAAGGAGTCACAGTTAATCTTCCCTCTGGTGTGCCTGCTGTAAAGCACCTGACTAAACTGCATTTTCTTAGTGTAAAAGTAAAGTGAAGCTAATCAAAATCATAGGCATAAAGACTAAGTGGACAGCTAACCTGTGACAGTAGCCAGCGCTCGCACAGATTGATCAGATTAAAGGCCTCTAACCTTACACACACACACACACACACACACACACATAACCACACACAAAACCAAGAGAAAAACCTACATTTAATAAAAGTCATGCATTGTTTTGATTCATGGATGCCATTTCCTCTACACAGAGACTCACGCATCCACCCACAAATACACATACATTGTCATTTTACACATGCACAGACATTCATCTATTTTTGATGACTAGGCCATCAATGCAAAACAAAGCAACATTGGAAAAATAAAAGACATTAGCAGAAAGAGCTGCAACACACACACAAACACACACACACACACACACACACACACAATCACAATCACTCCTGAGGCAACAAACACACTTAAGGGTCCCCACAGATGTGAAACGTAGCAATGGAAAAAAATAAAGACAAAGTACTTCCTGGAAAAAGTTTAATGGCTGTAAAGTTAGCTTTCAACATACACAAACAAACGCACACACACAGTGTTATACAGTATACGTAGAGTAAGGTAAAGGTGAAATAGACACACATGAACACGCACAGGGGAGTAAGTGTGTATATCTGATCTCTTGAGTTTGTCTTTGATATTTAGATGATTCATAGATGAACTGTTATACAAGCGTAATGGAACAGTGTGTGTGTGTGTGTGCATATCTTCAAAAGGTCAGGCTAAGCATTTGTGTCACATCCCAACAGGCACACAGACATAAAACAGTCTCATATAACTCTTTCATAACACACACATGAGACACACAGTAAGAACAGCATGCGACCAGGAAATAAACACATCAAGCACTGATATGAATGTGCATCGCTAAGTGTAGAAACCAGCATAGAGGACACATGAGTATATCACTCTAGTATATATGAGACGGGGACAGTGCATAGTTTACGCACATGGCATAGCAGTGTTCATTAATAAATCTAAGCTTTTGTATCTGCAGTAGACTTATTAACCTACTCTAAATACTGCAAAACAGTCAACTAATCTGCAGTGAAATTAGGCTCAGGTTCAGTCCAGCAAATATCAAAGCAGTGGCTACATTTTTATTTCCATTTTTTCCATATTTTTATTTCTCTGGAGAACCACAATATCCGTTTTGTTGTTTCAGGTTGATTACTACAGCAAGTTTTCAGTTTCGTTTAATAAAAGCAAACTCACTTAGTAAAAAAGTGCATTAAAAACAAAGCATATAGTTCAATAATAAAAGTTCCATGCAGAGATTTTTTCAGAGAAATTTCAGTGTTTAGTGCATCAATGCAAAACAGATAAAAACACGCCTGCCACTGGCAGTTTATTTGGCTATAGGTCTTTACATTTGCAATGTCATACATTTGTCTTTTGGGATTTCAAAGAGCTTCATGGAGGTGAACATTTTTTTTCAACCAATGTCATTTAAAGGATCACTTTACTCAAACTACCACTAAATAAAATCAATAATTTAGATAATAAGATTCAACTGTCTCTGGGGAGTGAGCATCAACATAAAGACTCACCTAGAGCACCAAAACAGTCAGGGTCAGCTCTGCTGTGTCCCTTTATGGTAAGTGTTATTCACAGAAAATTTCCAAAATGATTCAATCACTTTGTGAGTCACACATTTGACCTCACTAGTGCCTCAGAAATTATCTGTGTATCATGACCAGTATTCATACATCACTATGCACACTCATGCTCACTCACACATGGCCTTACCTTCGTACACAGCTTTGAAGCCCTGTGCGCTGACAGCAAAGTCTGTGGTAAACCACAAGGCCAATATAGATCCACTGCTGACTACTGGAGAGGGCAGCATGAATCCTGACAACCTGAAAAACACAAAGCAACACTTTACAATTGTTGACGTTCTGGTTGTAACTTAGCTCCGTGTCTCCTGCAACAACATGTCGCCTATATGACATTCGGTAATTGGTTTATGATGGATCATTATCTCATGTTGTATAAAGGTACACTGCCATCTGAGCTAATTCATATTTATTTTAATATTTTTGATGCCAGAGTGAGCCCACAAACTTCAGGGATGTCTGTGAATAGTGCTATTTCGGACATAAAATCAACCTGAAAGCCTGAGAGATCTTATCGGTAAAGTGCACACGGCTTTCCGCCTTCTGTGCGTCTGCGAACACCGAACTTAAATCAATTTACCAACCTTATTACTGTGTGTGGGATTGTATGCATACATCTGTCTCAATTAAACAAAATTGCACATGGTTTGAACTTATGACAGACAGACATCAGATTTTAGCCACAACATCCTGTGACTGAATATACTGTATAGTTAGTTTAAACACTTGCAATTTGTGATTCAGTGTGAAATATTGGGACTACACAGCTCTCATTATCATGTTTACGGAGATGTAAAGTGTATACCAGCCTGATGTTCAGACATCGTCCAGTGCTCAGAAAACAAATTAACCTGTTAACTATAGTGGTTTTGTGGCTTTATTTGAGCTGCCAGAGAGGGACAGACTGAGTTTGAAAGGAGCTGTTCGACGCCAAAAACAAAAGGCAATAAATCGAAAACACGAAATCAATAAATGTGTGCACACAGTTGACTTAATTTGTACTCTTAAGTTAGTAATCTGTGCTCACAACTGTAACCTGGTAACTTGAGTGCAAGTAAAGGCGCTGAGGTCGGATCCTCAAGGAGTTTAAATTGAAACTAATGAGCAGTGTATTGACTTACAATACATAATTATAAGTACGGTAAGGGTAAATATTGACTTACCTACATAATGAGGCCAAACAATGTGGACACAAAGATTTTATTAGTTTTTTAGTTAGTTTATTATCAAGATCATACTGTTACTTTTGTAGGCGTTTACTGTACATCTTTGTTGTAGATTAAGAGTTGAATTTATCGGGGAATGTTGAGGAATTATAATCTGTGTTGATAATATGCATCTGTAGACTCTCTGGGAGGTGCAGTTTTTGCCTTGTGAAGCATAAATATGGGTACTGATAACTGCCATTTAATGGGGTGATAACATTCAAAACAGCTGCTTAATTTACCAGTGATGTATGTCACACAGTACCACAGTACCATATTACTGTGTGCTCATAACTGAGCACAGTCTAAGTTTGAGCTGGAAACAAACACACAGACACTCCTGCGTGGACCACAGAGACATCTAAACAGGAGGGGGCATAATTTCAAGGCAAGAGGAGGGGGTGGGTGGGATGTGTACTGAAACAATAGAGGCCTACATGACTGATGTATAAGAACATTTTTAGCTTAGCACCACCACACCACATTGAGATGCATGTGTTCTGAAGCCAATAAACATTGAATTTATGTAAGAAGTACCTTGCCTAAACACATCTTCACGGTTTAAGAGAATGTTTTTAATTCCACAAATTCTCAAAATCATATATTTTAAGATTTTAAGAAGAAAAGAAAGAAAAATACATGTGGAAAACTGAATTACCGCTGTAACAGTATCTATTTGTCATCATTTACTATGGTCTTTTACAGAGGATGTAGCTCTGTTGAGCCCCCCCCTCGTGCACACTGAGATAATTTGCAGTTAAAGGTGAATGGTTAGTGTGAGGTTCAGAACCTCCAACACTCAGGCCACGCTCTTCTGCTCTGTGCGTCAGTATGTCGTTATCTTGTACTCCCAGTAGATCTACAACACTCCCCAGTGCTCAACCTGAAGCTCCAAGTAGTAGTAGCAGTAGTATTAGTAGCAGTAACAAAGCTAAAATACTTCAACGTCTCTTCCTGTAAAATGTGAGTTGACTATGACCTTGACCTTCAGGCTCTGGCCACCAAAATTTTAACTTTTCCGATTTTCCAATTTCAACAGATGCCCGACTCTGCACGTGCGGGTGAGCTTTCGACAAACGCTTACATGGGTTGAATAAGCGAGTTGGGATAATATGGACGTTGAAGTTGAGATGCCTGAGCTCACTCTTTGTGTTACTGTGAGGAGCCGCGTTTGATCGGGATGCCTGTAGATGCCCCTCCTTGGAATATTATGGACATCAGGCCAAATCAAAGCCAAACGATCTCTATTATTTATCTGCTAATTATGTTTATTTTTTAGTTGCTTTTTAAAAAATTATTTGCACTTTGATTTATCCTATTTAATAAAGTGTCACTGTTACTACAAACTGAACAGGATATTAATAGAAGTGACATTGTTTGCTTTTCAGTGTCCATCAAAGTGAGCAAACTGAGATGCAGAGTTCAGTAGCACTTGATATTCCAAGTCAGGAGAACAACAAATGAAGGACAAGCTCGGACACAAAAAAGTACGTAAAAATGAAAGGCGAGGAGAGAAAGAAAGAGACATTATAACAAGATTCAAGATAAGATAAGATAAGATAAACCTTTATTAGTCCCACAAGTGGGAAATTTGCATTGTTATGTCCGTACAAGGGTAAGAGCAGCAGAGAGTTAAGATACAGAATGTAATCAAAGCAGTGTGAATGTAATCAAAGCAGTGATGACAATGAGTCTGGTATCTGTATTATTGGCAGTCATTTTATACTCAACTCATTTTTCATCATTTGAAAGGTCAACTAGCTCAACAGAGAGGTCGGCTCAGTTGGACTATAAAAAGAAAGAGAATGAAAGTGAGAAAGTGGAAAAGGGCAGACTGGAAAAAAAAATGTCTGAGAGAGGGGAAGAAAGGTGGATGGGAAGTGAAATATGAAGCTATTTAACTACTGAGCAACACAGGGGACAAATAAAACAGAGAATGGTGAAAAATGAATAATTTTAATTTTCTGGCCTCAAAGCAAGGACACAAGGGACAGACAAAACGAATGAAGGGAACACAGGAGAAGTGACAAACAGAAAGAGAGAAGGAGATTAGAGAGGAGACAGAAGAAATGGAGGAAGGCCAGAAAAGAGACGGGAGAAAAGAGGAACCAAAGAGAAACTTAGCTATTACATTTGCTTTCAGCGCATTCAAAACAGTTATCTAATAGGTTGTATAACAAGTGTTGAATTATGGTGTGAACATATACTGGTTTAGGGGTGAAAAGGAGACTTCAGCTGGAGTGTACCGGTAGCTAAATGGTTACTGTGCATACCACAAGACGGGTGGAGAGAGGGAACTGACACCACCATCTTAAAAACAACAGCAGTAGAATAAAAAAAAGAAAAGAAAGAATTCATCGCTTTACTGATCAACACTGTTTTAGCCAGTACCTGACCTTTAAATAGATCGGCCCTTCATACCGAGCCTTGGATGGCTTGGAACATCTCCAGTAATTATTACTGGCTGAAGAGTAACTTAAAGAAAAGCACCTTGAAACTACATACTGTACATTTGTTTGGTGACTTATCGTAGTGATGACGATACACAGACTGTGATTAATTTACACACTTCTCCTTAAACTTCTGTTTCTTTAACCCTAACTTATCAGAGATAAAATAGCCAGTGTCTCCAATCCATTTCATCACGTTTTCTTAGTTTGCTTTTGTCTAAAATTCAATCTAGTTCCGTGTAGTTGTAGTTTACGAGCTTTAAAATTAAGTTCTAGTTCTAGGTGATTTTTAGGTAGTGTGACATTGTCTGCTTTTCAGCTGCATTTCACTGCGCCTTCTATTTTTCTCAACTAGTCAGAAAGAGAATTGCCTGGTCACAGGCTATAATAAATCACCTTGGTGGCCTACAGGGGACAGCAGTTGCATTATCAGAATGTTTGACCATTCAACAAATGAAATGTGAACAAAGTGAAATGGGTATAACTAATAATTGGAAGCAAGCCCTGCTCCTTCATTTTTAATTTCATAGGCATGTAAACTTTCAAGGCCATTTATTTCTGGGCCAAGGTTAATTTTTGACACCGGGCAGAGATTTAGAGAGAGGTTGGCTGGAACATGTGGGATTTCTATTGATCAGAGAGGTACTGCCTGCATTATAGAGCTAGCAGGAGCTTTAATTTCCTGCAGACAGAATGGAGCTCATATGCAGTTTTCCTCTGTGATGGCTTATTTTATTTGGTTGGGGCTTGTTTTTGCAATTTTCCTGGCTCCAGGCAAACTTGATTGCACCTGGATGGAAGAAGAGGCATGGCTTGGTCTGTGTTTATGCGGATTAGGTGACATGGTACAATTTTATGCTCATTTTGGATCAAAATAGCATTTGCAATGGATCCTACTCAAACCCTCTGTCGCAGTGCACTAACTCACAGGGACAAGTCATAAAAAACACCTTTCATTTATGTCAATTTTGGCCTTTTGATTAATTACTTTAAATAAAATTACCAAATTACCAGTAAAGTAAAATTACCAACAATATCATATGTGTCTTTTGTCCTGGAGTTCTGCAGAAATGTCAGTACAGCTGTTCTATGTGATGAGTGAACTGCTCATGACGACTTGTAGAAAGTTGGATCTGTACTGTTTAGTTAGTTAAACTTGTAAACACTTATATTTATCAGACAGCACCGGACATTATATGTTGGAGATAAAGCTCATCTCAGCAGTCTCTGTTTTTGGAAAAAAGACCATGCATAATTTTTGCATGATACTTTTTATAATACTTAATTTTTCATTTAGTGACAGGATCCTGTCCTGGACATGTACATAGATCCAGTTGGCAGATCTGTCCCTGCCCAGACCAAGAAAGCCCAACGTTAACCGATCAAACTATCTAGAACTATCTTTACTTTACTTTACTTGGCAGACGCTTTTATCCAAAGTGACTTACAAGGAGAAGACACAAGCAATGACCATTCGGTTTCTGTAAATTCTGAGTTACTACAAACTAAGAGCCCTGATAAGGCCCAACTTGTCAAGATAAAGAATATGCTAGGAAATTAAGTGCTAGACAGTTTGTTTGTGAATGTGTGTGTGTGTGTGTTAGACTCATTTGAAATACTTTTTAAACAAGTGAGTTTTTAAATGTTTTTTAAAGGTGGTG
>JAUBNQ010000017.1:4586137-4601181 GCA_032353495.1 Ctenopoma kingsleyae | reverse complement strand
CCAATGTAAATGGTCATGAAAATAAAGAAAACACACTGAATGAGAAGGTGTGTCCAAACTTTTGGCCTGTACTGTATTTGCTGATAGCTATACATGTAACTGGACTGGACAAAGACAAACCACAGTCAGCCAGAACAATAAAGTTAACAAAGAGTCAATGAGCTAAAGCAAAACCAAGGTTACCAAACTTTAAGGAGTGTGTGTCTCGTCTCTTCCATCTTTTATCTTCAGCTACTCTCTCCTGAAGACACGCTTTATATAGTTTACTCCTAAAGAAACTAGAGTATACAGGGCACGTAGCACAGTGTGTGTGTGGCCAACATGAAAGCCAGCAGTAATTGTTTCTCAGATAGCGATGGCTATTGATTTATTAACCTTATATTACTGCGATCACTCACTCTCTTGCACACACACATACAGAAACACTCCAGAGAGAACTACTAGGTCAATCAAGCAAATGCTAACAAAATATGTGTGCGTCTGTTTCTGTGTGGTTTTGTTTTTTCTTTCCCCCATTGAAATGAGAGCAGAACTTGCTCATTGTGCACATACCAGATGTTCATGTTTGTCTGAAGTAACACAAAACACACAAACAGACGTATAATACCTATACACAACCCAACTGGACAGACTGGCAGTGACAGACACGCACACATCTACTTTTGCTCACACACAAACTTCAAACCATCTGGAGTGTCTAGATTAATTTCAGATTGTTCTCCGCTGTCTTTCCAACCCAATTCACCTCTCCCCCTCAGCCGTCTTTGTGTCTGTCTCTCATCCTGTCTCCAGTTGTCTCTCTATTTCTGTCTGTGGTGTCTTCTGCTGCCAGATCCCCCTCTGTTTGCCTTTGAACAGATGGGATAAGTAGAATTCTGCAGATATTTCCATCACACCGGATGCCATATTGTAGCACCATACTTGGGGCATTTTAGTAAAAAGTACTTTACTTTCCCCTTCTGTTTTATACTTACATTTTGGTGAGTTACTGTAGCTTATCCACTGGAGAAACTGTCCAGTAACTGGAAACCATGTCATGGTAACAACTGTCCATGTGATGATAATAAGAAATGATCATTTCTTACTCAGGTTAACAGTGACAGTGACAACAGCAACAATGTTCAGCATCTTTGTTTAGCCTGTTCGCATACTAAAAATGATCAAAGTGTAACTGAAGCTGATGTTAATGTCTATTGTTTCACAGGTGCAGCACTTCTCTGCCAAAAGTATAAGACATTATGTAACTTTGCATGTGTTGATGGCACTATACAAAGAGAATAAGGATTCACAAAAGTTTTTGCAAGTCATACCACGAGAAAATGAAAATTTCAATTCATACATTTATTTGCTTTTGCAAATAAATAAACATGTTGTGTCTGAGCTGAATGAACCTTTTCTCTCCATCATAACAATTACTAAGTCTTGAAACACAATATTTTTGTCCTGTCTGGCACAGAACAGGTACTGTGTATCATTTTAATTAGCAACCAATTTGATGGGAAAAGGTTAGCCAGACACACTTAAATCTGTTTAATTTTGGTCTGCTGGTCTGTCTAGTTGTCATGGTAACAGTTTAGAAATGATGTAGAAATTCACACATTCGACTATATTTTTTTCCCATGTCTCTGTATCCTTCCTCCTTACGCTGTATACCTTCATAATATCCCACGCCCTCGAAGAGCTAGCAAATATATTTAGTTATAAGCTGAGTTAGTTCACTGAAATGGGTTGAAATGTGCTGACTGACGCATCCTGTAGCTGCATGTGAATGTTATATACTGCAAATGATTTTTAGTGTGTAGAAGCAGTATTTATTGCTTTTATGATCACTTTATAAAACTGTACATGCACGTGAGCAGGGCTGCACATTGATACTACTGAGAGACCCAAGTTCAAATATGTTTGGAATTTGGATATGTTTTATACCCCAAGAGCTGTATGCCACAATCAAACCAAAGCAACATGTTTCTCAACCTCTTCGTCGTACAACACAGATTTTTTTTGGATGCTACCTTCAATGCAAAAAAAATAAAAAAAAAAAGAATTAATTCTCAATAATTTTTGCTCAGTAATACAGACAAGGAGAGCACTGGTCTGTAATGGTTAAGGTCAGTGCATAGATCTATATAACAATCAGAAAGACTAAACATTTTAGGTGCTTACAAACAGCAGAGGAGAAGCCGAGTGCTCTAGTAGAACCTGACCACAAGGTCCCTGGCTCATAAATCAGATGCTGGCCCCCTCTTTCCACAGCGTGCTGCCACAAATCAAATGCATCTTTCTAAGTTACGCTGTGTAGAACTATTGACTGCAGTGATTCAATACCAGCTATGAAAGAGAGGAGAGGAGAGGAGAGGAGAGGAGAGGAGAGGAGAGGAGAGGAGAGGAGAGGAGAGGAGAGGAGAGGAGAGGACTCTTGTCTATTTCTGGTGTCCTTGTTTTCTGTCCCT
This sequence comes from Ctenopoma kingsleyae, assembly GCA_032353495.1. Taxonomy (NCBI): domain Eukaryota; kingdom Metazoa; phylum Chordata; class Actinopteri; order Anabantiformes; family Anabantidae; genus Ctenopoma; species Ctenopoma kingsleyae. Next base: position 4,598,731 of record JAUBNQ010000017.1, on the reverse strand, counting down.
CTTTGCCTCTTCCCCACCTCCATCTTTTTCATTATCTCTGTGTCAGAATCATTGTGTCTCTCTCACATTATGTTTGTCTCTTTTCAGCCCTCCATCTCTCTCCATCTTCCCTCTCTGTCTCCAACCTCCTGTCCATCTTTGCTGTCTTTTATAACACTGGTATTATCGCCAGTCCTCTTTACCTCTCTCCATACATCTCTTCCTCCCCATAGCTTCATTCCTCTCTTTATCTCTTTCCGCAGCTCTCTGCCATCAGATCCTTGCTTCCTCTACTCCTTCTACCTCTCTCATCCTTGCACCCCAACTGCTCTCTCTCCATCCCTCTTTCACCACAATTATCTCTTTATTAGCATCATGGCATCTCTCTCTCTCTCCCCAAGTGTCATTACGTCTCTTGCTCGCTTCCTCGCTATTATTATCGCTATGTCATATTGTCTCTCTCCTGGTGTCATTATATCTATCTTTCTGTGTTTCCTCTCTTATCCTGCTAGAGTGTTAGGTTGTTTTTATTCCACCCACTCACCTCCTATATTTATCTCACAAAGAACAAATACCACAACCTCTCTCTGTCTGTCTTTCTCTCCATCGCCATTTCTCCCGCTCTCTGTCAGCCCACTGTCAAACAGTTTAAGTAAATGGGACTGCAGTTAGATTCAAACATTCAGGCCATTTAGCTGGTGCTCAGTGGGCATAAAAGCAGGTCTCAGGAAAATAATATGAAAGTCTATCTGTGCAGTTAACTATGCTGAAAATGTTAAAATAGACTTTGTGTTCTCCTGCAAAAGCAATTACTCTAAAAATGTATTCACATCTTTGAACTTTTTACATCCATTGTCACTCTTAATAGTTACTCAAAGAGTTTAAGTACCAGTTTGGTCAAAGCACTCTTTGTCAATGAGTGTGTTGAGACAAAAAAAAGCATATTCTCCTTAAATAAGAAATTGCCTGCAATTTCACCTCCATGTGTCGACTTTTTGGGCTGAGATTAGACTTTGAAAAGTTTGCTTCTGCTGGCCAGTAAACAGTGTGAAAATCATTAAAGTGCAGAGTTGCAAACTAATAAACAGTGAACAAACAGTTAGAAATGCCATCACGTCCCTTGTTACACTTCAATAAGTTGATCAAAGAGCCTATTTGTCAAATACAAGATTAATAAACCTGTCAGATGTAAATTAGTTGCACATTAAAATGAGTCAAAACTGTGAATTTAATAAAGAGCTTTGGTGATGAGCTGAACAAATCGTGAGGCAAGGGACAGGACATGCCCAATCACCATGACAACCACAAGAATGGAGCAGGGGCATGCATCATACCACATGTGACATGCAAATAGAAAAAATGGACAAACAGACAGGAGCAATCAAGGTTATGTCCAAAGCAAATCCCAAACAGTGTGAGCAAGGAACTGGGGTTGCTGTTGGAAGACATCAGACATAGGTGGGTGATGTGTGTGTACTGTGAGGTATTATATATAAAAATATATAAAAGGAGAGGGAGGTGCACTGGAGAGAATTGCACATGATTGCAACTACTTATGTTTGAATGTGTCAATGTGTGTTAAAAAAAAAAACATTATCTTCATTTTTCATCATTCTTGCTTTGAAAAACACATTGACTTTCTGAGGGACGCCACCATTGTGCCTCTTTAATCAATCACCCTTCAACCTACGACTCAATAGTTTTATGCACTGACCAGAATAGATGGAGGTAATTCAAGGGATTCAAATCACAATCACACAGTGCTGAAACAAAACAACCAACAAGGTTAAGAAAATCTGGTTGCTTCCCATCATGATACCTATTAAACTATATATGTAATGGATGTTTCAAAAAGCTTAACAAATCATGACTCAGTGCAGAAATTAATGCATGTGCAGGCACGGTTGTTCATAGGCACTAGCTGAAATTTTGTCATTCGCTTATTTGTCTTTGCTTCAGCAGTGTCAGTAGAGCAGCCCATGCTTGTTTGTTAGGGGATTTGGGAGCTGCTGTCAGTTTGGTGATGCCAAACCACTGGGGGCAGTTTTATGAAGCGATGGCAAATGCAGTGCAGAACACTGCCACAACAACAGCTCATTACTAAATATGTCACCGGTGAAGAATTACAGCAGTCTTGCAGATTGGCCATGTTAGGGTCAAATGTTTAAAATGACATTACTTACTGCCATACTGTAACTAAGACAGGACGGTGAAAGAAACACATGCTGCTGATTTTTCTATAATGATGATGAGCACTCGAAAGGGACTTTGAGCTCCCAGATAAGGCTGGATAAGATACAGCACACATGCAGGTATTTTTAGAATATAGCCTCCCATACTCACCTACGCACATTTACATTTAGTCATTTAGCAGATGATTTTATCCGAAGTGACTTACAAGTGAGGTACAAAGCAAGCAGCAAAGCTAGGAATTTGAGTTCTGTCTTCTTATTGAATATTGAGAGTGAAGCTGCTGAGTGAGCAGGGTTAGGTAGGTAGAGTCCACCATCATGCGCAGTGGGCAAGAGGGACTGTAGAACGCGATTAGGGTGCTCAGGTAGGAAGGTGCTGTTGAGACGACCACTCTGTAGGCGAGTGTCAGAGCTTTGAAGCTGATGTGGTTCAGCCACTGGAAGCCAGTGCAGATATATGAACAGTGGTGAGACATGTTCCCTTCAAATGAGACGTGCTGCTGCATTTTAGATCACTTGGAGAGATTTAATTGTGCATCACGACAGCCCTGTCAGCAGCATTGCAATAGTCAAAATGAGAGGTGACAAGTGCCTGTACAAGGGACTGGGCAGCATATTCAGGGAGTGGGGTCTGATTTTTCTGATGCTGCAAAGGGCAAACCTGCATGCTCAAGAGAATTACTTGAGACTGCCTAACTCTGACAGGATATATAGTATTGTCACAATCATTATTTGTTGCTGTCAATTTAGAAGTTCTGGACAAAGGCAATTGTGATAGTAAAGAGTGTCAAATAACTTGACTCAGGCTCCCAGGAATGAAATTGTCCTATTGTTGTATAATATTAGAGTTTAGTTATTAAGTAGTCCTTATCTACTATTTTATGAAGTGCCTATACCTGTTTTTTATTGATTGGTCATTTTAAGGGGCCCATGAAAAGTTAAGATAACTATCAAAACCATTTATGAGGCTTTTAAAAACCTGCAACCTAATTTTCTCCACTTTCAAATTGAGGGGGTGAACTTAAATTAGAAAACAGATTACTCATAAAGCAGCAGTAACACCATCGGTTACTTGGATTTCTGATAACAGTTATCCACTACGTTCATCAGCTAGTCACTGACTTAGTCCAGCTGCTGTTTAGAGGTGAGCAGGTAGTGTGTAGTGTGTTGTCCAGCTGCCTGCCAGAACCAGAAGTTACACTTAGAGGAGTGAGAATGAACCACAACAGTAAAGTTACTGACCTCAAATCACAATGCTGTGAAGCTTTGTGAGTGACTCCTTTCACTGCATAGCCATTTGATGCTTTGTTATTTATTGATTGTAACCACTTTAAGCATTACTAACCTTACAGGTCACTTATTCTATATCCACATAGTTGTGACCCTTCACCATATAAAGGTTGCTGTATTTTTTTTTTTCTCCTACAGTTTAAACTGTCAAAATCTCCAGGTCTGAGTTTTCAAAAGTGTAGCTGTGCTCCTGAATCAATGAAGGGGAACACACAGATATACACAGAGCCATCTAACTAGAAAAGATGTGACAATGAAATCACTGATGCCCCACTAGCTCGCAGTGTTATCACCGAAAGGAGAGGCAGAGTGCTCAATATTTAACTTACCCTTGGAGATAGGCTGTAAAAAAGAAGAAGGAAAAAAAGCCTATGAAATTGTTTTGCATTTTTGAAAAGTCGACCTGTAAGTGTGATACAGAGAGCACAGAGTCAGCACGCGCACACACACACACACACACACACACACACACACACACACTCCAGCAGAAACACATCTTTTGCGGTCAAGGCTATTTGGGAATATAAAATCCATGAACTCAGCAGTCTGCTGGAGCCAAAATGGGTGCTGAGAGCAAGAAACGATACGCAATCGTCTGCATATATGTTTGTGAGTGTGTTTGTGTGCTGTGTGTCTGCATGGCCTGGGTTGTATTTGGTGTGTATCTGTATGTGGTAATCTGTACCATTATGCTGACATGTTCTAATATAAACTGTAGCTAGCAGTCAGGACTAGGCCACTCTGTCATTGCTGGCAAAACACAAACACAGCACCTGAAAGCCCCACATTTTTCTTTGACTCATCTTATTTTCTATCGTTCTCACCTTCTTTTTTCTTTCTCTCATTTTCTCCCCTTCTCAATAAAGATATTTCTCCCTGACAGTGGAAATCAATTTCTTGTTTCATCTGACAACAATGCTGTTTTTACGGCAAACAATAAACAAATTTAAGCGATCCTGTAGCCCAATTCTTATGACAGTTAGGAGCAGTTTGTTTATCTTTCTTCTGAATAAAAAAATACACCAATTTGCTGCTCTTTTATCTCTGTAATCCATCACAGCATTATTCCTTAAAGACACCATAATTGGTATTGTCAAAGTTTTTGTTTGTGTAAACTTCATTTTATGTTAGGCTTTACTGTAATAATCCGGCACCACGGGGAGAAACCTAAGACTACAGCGCATGTCACATTACAAACTTCAGTGTCACATCCATTTTTTCTTATTTGAATCATCTTAGAAGTTAGTAGAAAGTGCACAGATAAGCAACCACGGGGGACATGTTTACACACAGTATGTTTTAAATAACCTGCAAAATGAGAAATGCATGTAGAAAAAGTAAAAGCATGATTATTTAAAAGAAAACAGCTGGTTTTCTTTTAACATGTTCACCTGCGTAATGGTTTAGTTTATGCCCCTGTGTGTTCTTGGATATATGTGCAGGTGTCTGGGTTGTTAAAATGCACACGAGACAAATAAATGGAAACCAAATTACTCACAGTCCAGGAATGCGTCTTAAAATGTCTGATCATTTCTATCAGAATCACTCCCTGCTGTGAAAATGATTTATTTATCCTCCCTCTTGTCTCTTTGCTCTCATGTCTTTTTATCCTAACAACCATGATATCACTATGCATTTTACAACCTATGATTTTTGCTTGATTTCTTTAGATATTTAGCATTATTACTGCTACAGGAATACGTTTAGCACACCACAGTAAGACCCTGAGCTCTGTCTGCGTGTTACTCATGAAAGAGATTGCAAACCTAATTTAAACCATAAAATTAATGTATGAATATGTCCACAGCAGATTATAATTTGGATAAGCTTGTTTCAGTTCTTTCATTAGGAGTTACATATTTATGCATCATTTTACTGTTTTTCTTCTTTCTTTTGCTCAGTTGTTAACTTTAATTTTAGTGTTTGTGCATTTACTCAATAAAAAGTTCATTTAATTAGAATTCTCATTAATTTTCCTCAAAATCTCTCTCTCTCCCTCACACACACACACACACACAAAGAAAAAAGAAAATCAGTGTGGTTAGTCGGCACTCACATATTCTTACATTTTATTTCAGAGTCAGAGTGAAATGATCACCTCTACTCCTCTGAGTCACAGTTCAGTTGACAAGGGACCTGACAAATATGTAAATACTTGATCAGTCCCTAGAAAATATGTAAATTAAAAATACAAATATACCATAATCCAGGCTCTTTTCATATTTTCAGAATTACCTGGGGGTTAGGCAAAATTCACAGTAGTAGTAGTAGTAGTAGTAGTAGTAGTAGTGGGTGATGGAGTTTTACTACCAGACTGTATTTAGTATGTGGTATTTCTAGTGTTTGGTCCCCTATTTATGTAAATAGGGTGCACCTACGTATAATAACTGGCTTTATTTCTGACTGTTACATTTATACTATGAATACAGTGTAATTACACTGAAGCGATCAGGTTTACTATGCTAGGCATTTCCAGGTTAATGACAACCTTTACTTATCTTTGTTTCTAGCACGTCATCAGCACACAAGCAAAAATGCTCTAGAATTCACAGAAAATTGGGCTGCTCCTACAACAAGCACAATTTAATTAGGGCCATTGCTGATACGTATAAGCCTTCAGGACCAGGACATTTTTCTTTAAATCGTTGAGTTATACACTGAATGTTTTATGAAAGAAATAATTTGGTAGAAATTATGCCTTTAAGCCTGGGCTGTTACCATCCTAAACCAAAGCATATCATTTTTAAACTGATGGCCATAGACGGTTGAAGTAATTCAGTTGTAAATAATTCAGTCTCCTTTCTCCAGTAAAATTAATGGGGTTCTGTCAATTATAGTATTTACCTAATTAGTAACACCTGCAATGGCTCGTTTTTTTTTTACAGCTCTAAACAGGCTTTTACTGCAGGTAAGGAGGACTTGGGTCTTCCTTCCTGTCTTTTCTCCGTGTCCGTCTCTTGATTTTATTGGTCCCTGTGGATTTTTGTGTCTCCTGTGTATATGAAAGAGGCAGAGACAAGAGGTGAGGGAGATGGAGAGAGACAGATAGAGATACTCTGCTGGGCGTTTTGTGCAATAATTGTGCGTGTGTCAGTGCACAGTTAAAATGCATGAAAGCATCTCACTCTCACGCACATATACACACACACTGTAGCAGTACAACAGAGCTGCTGTGCAATGGCTGTGATTCCAACAGTGAGCGTTAGCTGGCCAGCTGGCCACCGGGTCTCTGGAGAAACACTGGAAAACATGCATGAATGTGTGAGAGTGCATAGCCTTCACATAAAGTGTTGTTACACTCACAGCTCATTGAAACAATGCCCCATTCTTCACGAGAAGTGTTGAAATCTGTCATGCTTACCTACATGCCCTTTATTACCACTGGACAAAACAACGATAAAATGTTATAAAATGGTCTGAACAAGCATTTTCATTCTTACAATCAGTCTTTCATCTGATTTAAATGGAAAAGGTAATCACTGTGCTGTTTGGTATCATTGTGTGCACCACACTGAGCATGAACAAGAAAAAAGAAATAAAGAGAGTTGTCTCAGTAGATAAGGAAGAAAATAACTGCCAGGCATGGTCGAGGTAAAGGCTACAAAACCATCACCAAGCAGCTCGGTGTTCCTGTGACCACAGTTGCCAATATCATTGGACTATGGCTACTGGACCATAGCAAACTGACTTAATTCTTGTTGCTACAAGGTAAATATTGAGCAGACAGAAAGTTCAAATTGTGTAAAAAGAACCAAGGAAACTACAACAAGCTGACCTCCAAAATCAAGGTACAACAGTTAATAGTTGTATCGTACATTGCCTTCAAAATAAAAGTGGGCTCCATGAAAAGAGATCCAGCTTTTGAAAGACAAACATAAAACAAATTGACTGGAATTAAGATACATGCTGACAAGTCATAATGCTTATGGGAGAATGTCCATTGGGCAGCTTAAACAAAGGGAGAGCTTTTTGGTGAGGAACATTGGCTATACGTTCACAAAAAAAACAAGTGAAGCTTTCAAAGAAAGAACATCCCCACTGTGACAAATGAAGGAGGTTCAGTTATGGTAGGGCAATGTGTGCAGCAGCAAGACATAATAAAATCACAAGATTATCAAGGCGTTATGGAGAGAAAAACACTGCCAAGTGTCAGAGAGCTCAATCTCAGGTCATGGCTTCAACATGATCATAACCAGAAACATACATCCAGAATGGATGAGAACAAGACATTCGAGTGTTCTGAAGTGGCTGCAGTGAGCGCTGATCTTAATCCAATTGAACATTTATAGAGAGCTGAAACACGCAGTGACGAGACGCCATCAAACCTGAGAGAACTGGAGCAGTTTGCTCAAGAAGAGTGGGGAAAAAACCACACACAAGTTTAGGAGCTACAAGAAGTGCTTGATTGCAGTGATTGCCTCAAAAGGTTGTGCTGCAAAAAAAAGGTTAAGGGGCTCAGTACTTTTGTTCATTTTCATTTGATTAAGTTAAAATAAGAAATAATTATAATACGTTACACTGAAAATCAAAAGTCTGTTCTATTAAATACAAATAGAAAAATCACTTTTGTCAGTTCTAACTTATTTCAGGAAAAATTGTGTTTATTTTGTCTTTTTTTTTTCTCCCCAATCACTGATGTCTATATATGTATAAGGATGAGGCAAACAGGCACAAATACTAAATAAAATATGAAACAGAGATATTTCCAGAAACAACCTGGAACTTTTAATTCACAGTAGCACACAGAGGTAGAGATGAATACACATAATGTACAGGGAGAGAGTGTGCAAAAGACAAAGCGAGAGAGAGAGAGAGATGCAGCTCTTTGCATCGATACATTTGCCCTTGGGGACCTAATCCTCTGTGTGCTGCAGTATTCTTTGTTATTCATCTGTTGTGACATTGATGTTTCACATAAACTTTAGAAGACTGTGTGTGTGTGTGTGTGAGGGAGACACACATACACAGGCAGAGAGAATTAATAAAAATGGAAAGGACATGGATGTGGCGAGAGGAAGTAGGGTTAAAACTGCAAGTGGAAAAACACTTGTGAAGACAAATAAAGGCAACGAGCGTCGTGTGATTGTAATACACAAGAGAGAGACAGACAGAGAGATGAGGAGGGGGGTCAGGAGGTTAGAAAGAGGCACAGGAACAGTCAAGATTGGGAAAATACTATAGAAATAGCAACAGAGAGACAAAATGAATGATGAGATAAAAAAGCAAGAGCTGATGCAGCTAAGAAAGGCTGACATACGGAATAACAGGCAAAGTAAAGGACAGGCTGGAGTGGAATCATTTTCTTGGGTAAGAGTAACAGAAAGGTGAAAAAAAGTTTTGCTCTAATACGAACACTCTTTAAAAGTGACTTTAAAAAACTTTAACTACACTTTAAATTACAAAGTTAGAGCAAATTAAATTCCTTTTTTTTCTATGTTGAAAAGTCTTTCACATTAAAACATTTCCCCTGTAGCTTTATTGTGCTGTAGCCCAACCAACGGTTTGAACAGGGAAGAGCACGGTGAGGTATATGTGTTGCCAAAAGTGCGTATGCACCTGTGCACCAATCAGGACCGAGCAACAACTGAATCAAGATGTGATGATGGTTGTCAAGTTGTTTCCTTATGTTCCCTGGTTATTGTGAATGTTATGAAACTGCATGCACACACTTCAGACGAAGCAGAACTAAACTATTCCACTCTTCATGTTTAGGGCGACATGATAGCATGGGTAGAGCGATTGTCTTCAAACCCGAGGGTGAGTGGTTCGAGTCCCAGCTCCAGCAGGCTACATGGTGAGGTGTCTTTGGCCAAAAGATACCCTGACCCTTTGTGCCTCACAGGGGCAGGATGTCCACAAAAGAGTTTCCCCAAGGGGATCAATAAAGTATCTATTACTATTATTCATAAATACAAACTAATGATTTTTTTTCCAAACTTTGATTGTGGCATATTTATCACCGAAGATGTAATATCAGAGAAAGAAAAACTACATTTGCAGTGCTTGCTTGCAGTAATGAACACATGCTGCTTTAAATTCTGAAAACTGTGGTGAATTCCTTATCATAGCTAGCATATTGCTGAAATGTGTAATGTGTTACATATAAGATATTTGCAAACATAATGCCACACTGAAGCATATTACTGTCCAATCTTGCACTGTTGCAGTGGCAAATTTGCTTGCTGCATGTGGATAATTTCATGTCTGCATTAGTTCAAAAATGTTGTTGCTTGCACTGACATTACTAAACCAACATTAGGAAAAGGGCACACCAGAGGAGTATGTCAACAAAAATAAGGTGGGTCACTGTTATGCCGCTGCCTCTTCAAACCACATCTCATTTCAGAAAATGTGTTGTTTTCTGTGATTTTGAGTTTGTTGTTAACAGAATTTCACATCAAGTGCTCAGAAAATACATAACTACAATCACAACAAACACACAGGAGGATGATTTTTACCAGAATTTGTCATCTACAACTGTTTGTATTATGTATGAGAGGATCCAATTCTGTATTTGAAGGATGCATTTGAAGAATGCATATTTTCAAAGCAGCTCACACGCCTCATCCCTGAATAAATCTTTCTGAACTAGCACCAAAACACACTCACACTTGTTGTGTTTCTGGCATAGTATGTATTTGTACATTGAGACTGCAACTGAGCTCTCTCCATTACAAAATATGGGTGTGGGGTGGAAGCACATGGTCATTAAATGGGATGAGAGGAGTTGATCTGATTGTTCATGATTGATACAGATGATTTATTCCTCCTAATCCAGCTTCCTTTGCATTATTGCTGCAGGTGCACTGCTAGAGCGCTACAGCCTCTGGTCATGAAATTACTAAAAATCTGTCAGTCACGGCCAAGTGCACTAATGCAATGAATTTCACTCACAGAAATAGGCTCCTCTGAGGAAGTAGAAGAGGAGGTTTGAAAGGATGAGGAGAGGGAGTGAGAAATGAAATGAAAGTGGAACATGTAGAGAGAAGAGGGAGAAACTGTTGTGCCATTTCAAAGGGAAAAGGGGAAAAGAGAGAAAGAGAGGGAATACAAAGAGTAAAACCCCTTTTCCTATCTCAAAGGAAGAAATAAAAACTTGTGTCGTTACCAGGGAGGGTGCTTTTATTCTGGTGTTTCTATAGCAACAGTTTCTATGTGCCCATTTTACCGACCTGCAGAGTTATTATTATGCAACGTGTGAAAAAGAAAAAAAAAAACAAATGCCAGAAACAATTCGATTATTAGTAATCATGCAGAGACAGAGGTAAAATTTTTAACTCCCTATACCACATGCAGCACTACCTGATACACACTGTCCTAGAGAAACAGGCAAACACACACACAGACACACAGGTGCATGGGACAAGTTTAATATGACATGACATGTTCCCTCCATGGACCTCCTCAGAAAATAGGAAGGTGAAAAAGGATTTAACAGGCAGCCCAATATGAAATGAAATATTCACAATAAATTGACTTGAATTGTTATTTGTGCTGTGTGTGCAGCGCACTGATTATTTCTGTTACTTTGCCCTCCCATCTTTGTGTATATGCATGTGTGACCCAGTCTGTATGACTGCATGTAGCTATACAGTATATCCTGTGTGATCTTGACATGTTGTCATTTTCAGGAAGACAAATCGAGACTGACACAGAGAAACCTGGGACATCCATCTTCTACAGTCTGTGTGTGTGTGTGTGCGAAAGCCCACAGCTCTTTAACAAACTACATCATATTCATGCACAATTTAGCAAAGGGATTTTTAACATACACACATACACACACACACACAGAGGATCATTAAACTCAGCGGATGCTGACTTTTGCCTTCGGCACTTCCCATGACAACAAAATCCCATCAACACTCTCACCTAACCTTTTGTTGCTGCCGTAATCAGCGATTAACAATCTGTTAGAAAGACAAGAAATAGGTGAGCAGGGAGACGGAGAGAGTGATGGGGTGAGGCAGAGGAAAATAAATAAGCAAATAAATATATTATATGGGATTAGGGAGGAGGGAGAAGACTCTCACACACACACACACACACACACACACACACTTACTCACTCACAGGTCAAATATTCCTACTCAGCATAAATCACTCTACATGACAGGCTATTGTAATTAGCCCATTATGATGACAGTAATCATATTACCATGAATGAGTTCCTACTGAGATATATTTTAGAGCTACAAGGTTCAATGGACTGAGGCACACACATTAAAGCTTTACCGTTACATCTGACTCTCTAAACGCCGTAAATTACAGAATCAAGAAATGACATGTTCAGGCTCAAGTCAAGGCTCTGCCATCCTGTGATTCTGGTCTTTGCATCTTACCCACATTCTAATGAGATTTAGTTTCCTCTGCACAGGTAAGAGTAAAGATTTTAGTATAGTTGAGCTGGAAGACTATTAGCAGCTATAATCATCAGTGTTGAAAAAAAAAGTCATGCTTATTTATCAGTAAAAAGCAGAAATGTAGTAGAAAATGAAAGGGGCAGTTCCATAACATTCACACTATTCAACATCTTCTACGCCCTCTCCTTGTAAACAAGTTTGGCAGCAGCTAGTTGCATCAGCAATCGGCCTGTTAGCTAAGAGACAGGGCTTTGGATTTGCTGAGGGGCTCCAATATTTTACCTATAGGCCAATATATTCAGTCACACAAAGCACTTCACACACAATGTTCTTATAAAACTTTAAAGAAAACCACTTGGGACACAAACCTGGGTCTCTGATATACCAGTCCTGCATACTGCATGATCTCCTTGCACCCCAAATGCCTCGTGGCAACTTACTTTCCGTTAATAAAGGTACTCATTCAAAAGACACATTGCATCAGAACACAATCATTCTATGTTTGCTATAAAAAGATAATCTAATTTGTGGTTTAGTTACGTAGAAACGTGACAGGTTTGGCTGAGCTAAACACCACAGACCAAGCTGTATCTCTGAAAATTGATATTGATTTGCTCATTTGGCACTAAATGTGACCAGAAATAAGCATCTGCCTAAGTGTTCTTGAGTGGTCCCCACTAAGGACATAGCTCAGGTGACATCACATTCACACAGTCACACGCTTTGCAAAGCGTACCGCAAGTCTGGTGTTTTCATGTGAAGGTTTAACG
>JAUBNQ010000017.1:4551238-4561294 GCA_032353495.1 Ctenopoma kingsleyae | reverse complement strand
ACACACACACACACACACACACACACACACACACCTGTGTATTAATATGACTCATTATGTCACAGTAAATCGTTCTGTCACTAAGCTCCCTATCTCCATTCCTTCAGATATACAGAGAGAAAGAGATTTAATTACCACACATACACAGCCACAGGTAGAAACACGGAGCTACATTTAATTATCTTTCTCTCTCTCTCTCTCTCACTCTCACTGACATGCACAGTGCAGGGGAGTGGTAGACGTTGATTGCAGCAACATGGCGCTGAACCAAACACAAAACAGTAACCCAGACTTTAGTAGGTAGATCTCTCATCTACACACAACCTAAAACACTCACTCAATCATATCTCAGAGAAGTTATATTTATACACAACTAAACTGCAATAGAAATATTCTTCTGTTAAAATGATGTGTATTTGGCAAGTCGCAGATATATTAATACTGAACATTTCAATAGCTTAAACAGAGCATGCTCGTTTTCCTCCAAAGACTGTCACATAATTAAACTTTGTCCTGTTTATGCCACTTAGAATAGCGTTAGAATGATACTCAAACTCAATCCACTCTGCTCTGCCATGCCCTTTGAAAAATATATTTGAAAAAAGTTATATACAGTATCTTTCATGTTAGAGAATCACAAGCGAAACAGGAGCTCCAGCCTTCCTCTACATGGCAACTGGACTTGTTTTAGTTGCTTCCATTCCAGAGGGCCCTCTGAAAACAATCCAGATTTTAATCTTTGCCACACTGAAGCATCACATAAAGAGCACACACACACACACACACGCTGTAGCTGTAGCAAACAATGTCCTGCAGCCAATCAAATTAATTAATTTGTCTTGTTACTCAACAGATTTAAAACCAACAGGAAACAAATACAGATGCACAGAAAAAGAGTTGAGTATCCAAAAGAAGATTGATTGATAGCTGAAACTGATCTGTGAGCTAATATTTGATTGTTTTATCTGATGATTATTAGTGAGTGACACCTTCTGTTTCAGTTAAAGAGTTTTAGGAATGACCTTAAAACATCATAACAGAAGAATTGATTTTGGAAGTCTGACATGAACTAGTTCGATGTGGGGTGACAAACAACATCAGAACTATGAAAATGAGGCGTCATATATATCATTTATAATTCTGTCTTTATTGCAACTGCCAGAATTCTGGTGCTGTTTGCACAGTAGAGTCCAGTATAAAAAAAAAAGATCCGGAGATGCTTAGGACTGACAAAAAGGTTTCATTTAAAGAGAAATAACTTGGGGACAGATGTATGTTCTGCTTAAACCACCATTACTGTGTATTTGTTTTACTGGACAGGTTAAAGCCATCACACCAGGACCAGGACCAGGACCAGGATCAGTTTATTGCAAATGTCATACCAAGACAAGGTGAGGCATAACTGTGGTGAAGGTAATGGTCTACGCTGAAAAGAAAATCATATGATCTGACGTGTTATCATTCATGTGGTGCTCAACACGCAGACAAGTGTTCAAGACAGCAACTCTTTCATGTAGAATGGGTTTCTGGCATGGTTGAGCTACAGTGGACGTCTTTGACGGCATGTTAACTGTTGTCAAAGTGGGTGACTATGTTCAATCTTCCAGAAAGATAATAGCTGCATCCACAGGGAACGAAAGGAAATCGGTTCGATAAGCTCTTGCAAGTGATGTAAACTGAATCCCAAAGCAGGTCCAGAGACTAAATCTCAATGTAACTGAGCACAGCAGGAGATTCAGTGGTGCCAAAGACATGATTTTTCCACCATCAAAACAATGAATAATGGAGCTTCTTGTAACAGAGTTGTGCTGTATCCAAGTCCACCCATAAACTTACTAAAGATGTTCTGGTGGCCCTACAACATTTAAAAGCACTTTACGCTTGCGTTTGCTAAATTAATTATATTAAATGCAGGCGCCAACTAAACTCAGTTTAGTCGTTTTCAACACGCATTTTTCCTTTAACCTCCATCATTAACACGTCAGCCAAATTTGATCAAGGTTCATGCTACAGGGTCATGATAAATATTGTGCAGAGCACGTAACTTCCACTTATCTATAAAATGTCTGCTTAAGCAAGAGGTGTACGTGTTAACAATGGCACTAACAAGCAGAGTAGTAGACAGGTAGATTGCAGTTTGTTCTCTTTAGATTAGTCCTGAAAACAGATAGTTGACAAGGCAGCAGGGGAGAGAAAAATAAGGCAAATGAGCCTGCTGGTGGGCAGGTAACAAACACTGTTTTCTTTAGAAAACCATCTGTTAGAGAAGGGAGGGTATGTGTGGATCTGTGCTAACAAGGGGAAAAGAGGGCAGGTGAGCTGATCTACGAGCTGAGGAGGGATGTGTTTTATCAGCATGGGCATCCTCCCCTCTCATAAGCCCTAAAAATCACCCTGAAATACTGAAATAGAGAGAAAGACAAAGAGAGAATCCTGTGTTCCAGTAATTATGTGTAGAAAGTGAGCTGGACTATAATTCGGTCAGTCAGATGGATGTCTGCCCTCCAGACATTAGGTTAAGCCATTATCTACACTCATCCCTTCACTGTCCACCTATCCATCTCTCCTCTCTCCACCACATTCATCCCTGTACCCTATCCCACCATCCATTCTCCCTTTTATCCTCTCCCTTGTCCTCCTGCCACTCTTCCATAGACCCATCATGTAATCTACACCCGGTTCTTCTTCTCCTCCATCTATTCCTGTCTCTCTCCAGCACTCTGCTCTCTCTTCCCTTCTGTCTCCAGACATCACATCTCACCATATAAGTCATCCTTCCACTCCTCCATCAACACATACGTCTCATCCTGTCTTCATCCCCTCTCTCCTCCACTCTCACTCCCTCGTTTCCTTTTTTCCTCCCTACATTAGATCAAACCCATTACCTGTGCTACATGCAGTACTCACAGGAATCTGTTTAGTTGTTGCAGGCAGGACATGTCTCTGTCTCTGATGTGACACTGATAGAAAGACATTCAGCTCTCACGGCATCATAGTGCACAGTGTCACACGGCCTTTGAATGAACAAACACAGAAGACAAACAGACAGGAGACTTCCCACATACCACTTAATACACTTTCACCATCAATGTCTGTTTGAGCTGCATGGCACACAAGGATTAAGTTGGTCTTCATGCCTGTCCGTGCCAGTCCATATAATCCTGTCCATTCATCACACCATCCCTCTTTCTTATCTTTGTAACCTCTCCTCCCTCCAGACATTACATGGAGCCTATTATCTATGCTCATTGCTCCACTCCTGCATGCATAACCAGCCATACCTTCCCATCCCCGTCTCTCCTCCTTCCAGACATTAGTTCTTAGCCCATTATCTGCACTCATCCCTCTACCCATATCCTTCCGTCCTTACCAGCATCCATCTCTATGCATTGCTTTCCCTCACTTTGCCTGTTGTCTCTGCCATCTTCTCCTCTCTCTGTCCCTCTTCATCCCTCTCTCAGCCAGATATTATGTCTAGCTGTTATCTACACTCATCCTACTTGCTCCAGTCATCCATCTATCCTCTTTTGCTATGCTCTCCACCTCCACGTCTCTCACCTCCGGATAGAGTCACCTATTATCTGCACCATTCCCCTCCATCCATCCTTTCTCTCACACATGCACACATTCTCACTCAGCAAGATCAGACACACATTCACACACCAGACCTAGCCTTTATCTGGACAAACTATCTTAACAGTCAGCAGCGCAACACGGATGTAGCACAGTCTAAAAAGGTGGGCAATTTATGCCCTCCAAACCAAGACACCATCTTAAACCTCAGATAAAGCCCTAGACATTACTTCTTATTCAGTATAGGCACCATCTTCACTTACTTTAGATTTTACATGCAATTTTGAATGCTGTGAAATAAAGTTATAATCACTAACTGACACTCTCTTCTATCTCATTTGCAATGGGTCATCCTCAGAGAGGAGATTATATACTGTTCATAAAATACAACGTTAAACATCAACTGCAAATTAAGTTATTGACTATATACACGTGTCGGACCAAAGTGCTCAGTTATTCAGCAATTTTACACAGCAGCTGGAAAGATTTTTGGGGATATTCATGTGCCTACTGTACTATAAGTTTTAGAGCAATATTCAGACAGTTTTTGCTTTTCTATTATCTCAGGGGAGTAGGACATGGGTAATCCATCATAATGAAATATAGAGTAGCTTTATTTTTTTTCTGTCAGTACTGTTCTGGTTGTATAGTGATGCAGCAGATTATTTTTCTTTTAAATCTTTTTGTCTTGGTGCACTTAAGGACATCCTGACCTCTGGAATT
Source organism: Ctenopoma kingsleyae (assembly GCA_032353495.1). Taxonomy (NCBI): domain Eukaryota; kingdom Metazoa; phylum Chordata; class Actinopteri; order Anabantiformes; family Anabantidae; genus Ctenopoma; species Ctenopoma kingsleyae. Next base: position 4,556,998 of record JAUBNQ010000017.1, on the reverse strand, counting down.
TCAATCAGCAGCTGAACAGCTATAATTTAAAAATAACAATGGCAAAATATTACACATTTTTATATCACGAGTTCTTATTTCATGCCTCCTTCAATCATTTCAAATGCACTTGTGAGGAGTGTTTTAGAACAGTTCTTCCTTGCATCTGGATTGCCAAAATATTAAAATGTAACTAAGAATAAAGCAGTTTACTGTGATGGATTATGTATAGTAAACAACTTTAAGCAAACCGATTTCAGTTGTGTCCCAAGATTGAAATGAAACCAGTGCCAGCGTGAAAGTACGGATATCAGTTTAAAAAGTTATGGCATGTTTTGGAAAATGATCTAGTCTTCTATAAAATGTACACAGTTTATACTCAAACATTGTACAAGAACTGTCGTGGTGGCAAACCCATAAGGTATACCAAGTGCTGCTAGATTCACTGATCAACTGAACCTGGAGTGTACTCCAGTCTTGCTGTATACTGTACATCCATCTCTTTCCTTCTGTATGTCCATCTGTCTCGTTTCCCCACCATCTTTCTCTCCTCTTATCTCATAGTGTCCATTTTCCTCACCACATGTCCTACATTTGTCTGCTTCACTGTGCCCTGATCCCTGAAGCCTATCACTCTTATCTTCCAGCCTCCTCCAGTTTTCCACTCTTTTCCTCTTTTAATTTGTTTATGCCCAATTGTTAATTTAACTTTACTTTCTTTCAGTTATGGCCAATTGTACGGAGCCTGGGAAGAAAAAAAAAAAACCTCAACCGCGCACACAGATTACTAAATAGACAGCACGGATTGATGATGATTTTGTGACTTTATTTGAGCGGACAGAGAGGGACACACTGGTCTTTAAAGCGGCTGTATGACACATTTAGTATCCGTGCTCTCAATTTTTTCTTCCCCTTATGTTTGTTTTTTTTTTTTCTCTTCCGTGGCACCTCCCGGGCTCCATACAATTGTTTTGAGGAATGTGGGAAAAAAACGGACCCACACCACCACAGCAGGCAACATTCACACTCATGAAGACTGTGACCTGTTGACTACTGAGGTGGACTTAAGACCTCGAGTCCTGCCCTGGTAACGTCCTGCTGCACTGACTTGTGTAAGAACAGAGGCCAGTGGAGCAAGATGTAACCTAAATATATGTGTCAGGACTCAAGCTCTCTCAAATACTCTCCTAAGTCTCAGGGTGAGCTGATCAGCGATGGCTTTGCAGTTGGAGATGAATCTGGATAGGGCACCACGCTGTGGTGCTGTCAAGTAACTTTACTGGAGTCGATGTAACTTTCAATTTCAGGTCTCTCCAAATACATGGAAGCCAGCACCTCCCCCATGTGTCCCCAGCTCTTGCACAGGTCCTTGAAAATATCTTTGTCGAGGTTTCTAAAGGTCTTTTGGGTGATGGTGAAGTCTAATCCCTCAACTTCAGCCCATGTTTTTTCAAACACATGCTGACACATGCCTTGTTGAATACTCGCTGGATGAGCTTCACGAGGATGTACACTAACATCTTTTTGTGCTCTGCCTGCTTTGTGGTATCCTGCTCAGGTTCAGACACTGCTCCCAAATGTGTCTCCTCCACAGTGGTGGCATCTGGGAGCCGTGCTGTTGGTGACACCGTGTCCACTAAAGACTGGATCACACTTTTACTGTGGCTGACTACATGTGAGTTGACCCAGTAGTTCATCGTTCGCAGGTTGTCCATTATCTCCGCATACATGGCGGCATGTGACTGAGGTACAGACACTGTCCTGCTAGTTGCCCTCCTAGTCGTTTCAGGAAAACTCTGTGGCATCCTATGTGCCATGTGGCTGTACAGCAGATCGCTGAGCTCTTGGGTGAATACGTGAACTTTGCCAGGTGAAATCTTCTAAAATTTTGTAACCACACAAAGTTCACCTATTTGTTTTTCACCACCTTCTGTCAAAAGTAGAGAGTCAACATCATCCATGAGTGACTGAATTGACTCACTGCTTTCAACTGTGGTGTCTGGGTGGAATTTAGCCCTCACTCTTGCCACTATGCGAAGTATTAATGCTTTGGCAAACTGCTTTGTAAAGAAATTCTTTACCTTGATCCTGACTGTCTTCATGTTGATTTTGTGACTCTGTTCGGATTTTGGACCCTGTCCTGCGGCATCTGTCTCCCTCAAATTCCTAATGTCGGCAGTAATTATCTGAGCTATGTCACCTGCTACAGCTTTCATCTCCTTTGAATATTCGGTTTGCAGCAGCTCATACTCAGTGTCTGCCACTTCATCCAAGAAAGGTTCTGTGATGTCTTTCATGTTAGTTCTGGACAACTTTGGCTGTTTGTATCACACAACTGTCCTCTGATGAGACTTCCTCTGTTGCTTCTGGTTGTATAGAACCGACTGGTGACGGATGTCCATCAGTGTCTGTCAACTCTGTGTCCTCCAGGTTCCCCTGGTTGTCTGTTCTCTGACGTCGTTGTCTTTTAGCCCTGCACGAAGTGTTCACTTTGGCCTTGAATGCCTTTAACGTTGTGCAGGCATGTCTAACCATGGCTTTCAGTTTCTGACAGGGAGTAACACGATTTATTGAAGGTTCCATAGAGGAGCCCTCACTAGTGGAGAGGGCAGACCTGACGCTCTCTGCAACCTCATGAACAATTAAGTCAGTCAGTCCTTTTGTGCTGACAGACTGGACGTCGTCCTCAATGCTCAGAACGTCAGCAAAACTCAGAGAGTGTGCTGTCCAAACTGGATTGAACACACTCCTCATGCACAACTGCATTGAGGTTCACAGAAGATGTCAACACGACTTTGGCTACGACTGCTATTATGTCCAAAAGCAGGTCTGCCAACACGACTTTGGTGGCATTATCAGGCGCACCAATCGCTGTCTCCATTGTTCTTCTGTCAACGCTGAAGAAAAGGATTCAATCAGCGGATAAACATCCTCTAATCTGATCTCCAGTACAGTCTGTGTTTTTGCTATGTCCATTGTGATTGCAGTTAAATTACACTTGGTGTATTTCACCAACTCCTTGGCGTAGTTTCACCTACGTTTAAAACGGAATGAAATGTGTGTACAATTTTTGTACATAAACAAGAAAACTAAAATGCCCCACTCTCAAATAGCAATGTAACATAGCAACCGGTGCCAACTGGACACCATGACATTATTCAGCAGATCTTTCATTTTTTTTAAATATAAGTTAATAGATAAAAAGAGAGTCACACTTAAAAGATTTACATAAAAATTTAAAAGTAAATAAAAGTTCACATACATAAAAAAAACTGTTTAAGAGGCGTAAAGTTAAAAACTGACCGTTCATTTTGTGTTGTTCAGAATGGCTCTTGCAGAGGGGATAAAGGATTTCTGGGCCAAAGGTACCTTATTACCATCTGCCTGATGACAGTAACTGAAAACAGTGGTGATAAGGGCGGGAGAAGTCATCATTGATCAGGATGGCTTTCCTGGTCATTGAATGGCAATATAGTTCAGAGGCGGTTGCAGTGTACCAATATTTTTTTAAGTTAAATATCATTTAAAGAAAATTATTAAATAGATTAATTTAATTCAGTTATTTTAGCTGTCATTACCATTATAGCTTACCTTTTTAATTACATTTTATATAATGTAGACCTCTTTAGATCTCAAACTGAAAAAATAAAAGTTTCAACAAGTTCAAATTGGAAATTCTTTGAGACATTTAAAAGAAGATTTGTGCTTATTGGATTTTAAATCTTACTAGTCAAATTATACATAAATCTACATAAATACTTTAACAGCAATAACTAAAAATTACATTTCAGTCTTGGGAAAGTAAAACCAGCATCGTAACAATGCAGATGTATATTTCTAAGATTTTTAATTTTTATTATTACTTTTGTATTTTCCCTGGGGAACAAAGTGGGTGGGATAATACTTTTAAATTGTTTATGCCCAATTGTTAATTTTATTTTACTTTAAACTCTTAACATCCAGTGGATCCCTTTTATTACTTGAATGTTGCAAAAAGCATCTTATTCTACATTATGAGACGGTATCAAATATTATTAATCATAGTCAAATCCAAGACTTAATGAGAGATCAAGTGATAATAACTGAATAAATTTGTGCATTTGTTTGCAACACTTTACATTCATTGTAAGTTTCTGTATGAGTGATTAAAGAAACTTGAATTCCTACACCTTAGGAAAGAGTCACTATCATAGTTACACATCTACATTACAGAGCATCAAGTCCTCATGCATGATGGTTAAATGCATATGATCTTTACATAACAATGCAAATGACTTTTTGCTCAGTCACCTACAGAGTTATGTTTTGGTTAAGACTGACAACATTAAACATTAAAGCTAAGGAAACATAATGGTAATGGCTAACAAATGCCGACTAATGTTGCCATTGTTAGGGCACTAATGTTGACTTCAATATTGATTATTGTAGGTAAACAGGATACAAATCACAAGCATTAGAGGTCACTTGTCAGGAAAACCTCTAAACATCTGAAGAATCAACCAATACTACTGTTTTCACTGCCACAAAAACAGACTACATTTACATTTCTACTTACATGCATGCACAAAACATACACTACACGCTCCATGCTACTCTCTCACCGTTTCCATTTGTCTTATAAATCACGCCGTTAGTCGAGAGAAACCTAATTACATGCTGCTCACCATAATCATATTGAATTCTGTGCTATGAATGTTACCAGCTCAGTGAAATCAGATAAATGCCAAAAAAAGACATAAGATGCTGAGGCTTTAATTAGGATACTTTTGCAGAAGTAAATAATGTGTTACTTTAAACAGTGAACTGCTGACTGTATAGACAACATTGTTTATTTGCATTCGGCTGCTCTGATGTGATTTACATGGATGCAGCAGCCTTATGCTCTCAGGCCCCTTGACGCTGTTTATCACGATGTGGTTAGATTCATTACAGGTGACAGTTTTAGAGCACATCATCGTATCCTCTTTGAAAAGAGTAAATACTGTCTCTTGTTTACTGACAAAGTCATATCTCACAAACTACATTTATACATTTCATCACTTTTAAAATTCAGAATGATATGATATTGTATTTAATCAAGGGAGATGTTCAGCATAGGGATGCTAAAATAGGACAGCAAACCTTTTTTTCCCCCCCGATACACCCACCTCCGTCTTACATACACACTTGAATCAAGGTATACCTAGTGCTCGTAATGGTATGCACAGTCACACACACACACACACTAGGTGGTCTGCTGTCCACAGAATTACCATATTATTAGCCTATATTATTTTACATAAGCAAACACACACTGTTCTATAAATAAATATCCCATATCGAGCAGAAGTGTTGACTCTGTTATCCTGTGTGAGTATCTTTATGTCATTCTGTGGACAAATCTTTGTTTGGTATTATTGTTCTAAAGACAGTTTGGCCTAACAAATTCCTCATGACCTCAAATGGCTGTTGAGGGTTAAGACTTGGTTTTGGGTGGCACGATAGCTGAGTGGGGAGAGCAGTCGTCGAAGCCCCACAAAGCTACGTGTCGAGATGTAACTTGGACAAGACACTGAAAACCCGTGGTAGCGCTGATACAGGTCTAGCAGCTGTCCAAACAACAATTTCCCCAAGGGGATCAATAAAGTATCAATTATTATTATTACTAAGGTTGGTTCAAATTAGAGTTAAGGTAAAGACCAATTCATGTTTAGCACTTGGCCTCTGATCAACCTTCCCATTATATTTTGTGATATGTACATAGACACGTTCTACACATGCAAAGAACAAAACATAATGGCA
>JAUBNQ010000017.1:4467855-4479994 GCA_032353495.1 Ctenopoma kingsleyae | reverse complement strand
GAAATGGAAGGTATTAGAAAAGTGCCTGTTATCCGCAGTGATGGTACTTGAAGCTCAGAGAGTTGAACTTTTGTTCAATCAGACCAGAGAAACATTTTCCTTGTGCTTTAAGTGTTGTCTGACCTGCTTCAGATGGGCTGTCACGTGACTTCAAAATGGCCTCTGTCTAACTACTCTACTATAAAGGCCCGATAAAATAAAAGCTCCTGAGAAGGTTCAGGTGGCAGGTTCTTCCGTCTCTGCAGAGAACATCTGACGCTCTGTAAGAGCGACTATTTGCTTCTTGGCCACCTCGCTGACCAAGGCCTTCCTTTCTCTGTTAAGTAGTTTGCCCCATCAGACAAGGAAGAGTCCCGGTGTTTTTCTGTTTCTTCATCATCATGGATCATACTAAAAATCACCTGGGACTGATAGTATCTTTACTGAAAGCTTCGAATAGCAGAACATACCTTTCCAACTCATCTTCTGCCGTACAGAACACATACGGACTGCAAAGTGACCCAAGCGCTATATCCATTAGAGAAATCATAGACCACCCGCAGTTCGACAGTAGCTATGTCAGAAGTGCAGACGGCCCTCTGGCATAGGTTTTGGAGGTGAATTAGTAAAAGTTCTATCTCCCCTCGCACCCTCCACACCCTCCAGGTGCTGAAGCTCACACACTTTCTTGTTCTTCTTGCCTCTTCTCTGGGCTATGCCTTATGACAATTTTATCACAGAGGTTCACAAAGTTTTTTGCTTTCATGTTCTGGTTTTTGTTCTGACATGCAGTGTGAACTGTAGGTGTGTGCCTTTCAAACTATGTCTGGTCATTTCAATTTGCCATATAGAGGATGCACTTGATAACAGTTTAAAGCAACAGCAAAGAGATTTGACTTGCAAAAACTTCTAAAAGCATGTTTTCACTTTTTTGAGTGTATACTGATGGACATATTTATTATATTGACGAATTCTATTAATTTACTGTACATGAAGTGTGCAAATGGAACTAACACAGTAGCACAAAAACTAATGTCTTAAAAGGTATGTTCGCGTTGCCAGTTACAGTTTGCTGTTAGATTGTGCAATATGCCAGCCTTCAATATTAAATCAAATTATATCAAAAGAAAAAAATAACACAGAAGTAAAACTATAACATGCACTAAATCCCACATTTCCAGTCAGGAATGACAAACAGTCTGTCTAGATGATCTAATAAGGAAATAGTTTCCATCCTTTGTGTACAGCAGATACAACAAAGGCTTAAAGGTTAAAATTTGTCTACACTCAATTTATTTCTTTATTTAAAAACAGTGCATCTTATTCTTTACCTAACAAAGTCAGAGAGGCAGAAGTTCAGCCATTAGGTTTTTAAAGTTGTACTAATGAGACAGATTTAGAAAAGAATAAATTCAACACACGATTAAACCAGACAGTGATTCTGTTTTTTATCCAATGGCAGGCAACCAAAGTTTATTAAACTCTTCATCACTGTTAGGAGGTTAATTGTAAATAGGAAGGACATTATTACTAAATTGTATATCCAGTGATATATAATGAAGTAATAACAGGTTTCTATTTAGGATAATTTACTGTTTGAGGAAACAGCTATTTTCCTCTATGCACTGCTGTGCTTGTCTTTATTACTGTGGATAATACCATCCCCGCAGTTACTGACTGCTGTTGTGTGAGTGCTGCTCCATTTAAAATGCTGAATATGTACTACAGTTTTAATCACATTCTACATATCGTTACCACCGGGATCAAAAAAGTCTGGTTGTTTCTGGTTTTGGATTTCACGGGAAAACAATTAATTACGAAAAAAGCTAATAGGTTGAAAGTACTGTACAGTACATAAGAAAACTGCAAATATTCCATTCAGTATATTAGTCAGAACGTCAATGAAATTAAAAATAATCACAAATCAGGTTTTCGTTTTAAAATTAGGGGATTTACAATGTTTTCCAAAACAAGATAAGCTGAACTATATAAAATAGTGATACTACAAAACTGGGCAAAAAATGAAATCATATCACCATTCACTCACACGCACTCAGCCAGCGTGTACGCATACTTAACAGCAGTATTGGGTATATTCAATAATACTTGATAGTTGCTATGACACTGTCAAAGATCACAGAGTGTTATCAATTCCAGAGAGACAACCCACACCCTGATAATTATTTAGCACTTGACATTAATCAGCCAGCAGTGGGGGGTGGACAGAGAGGTACATGTCATCAGATTGGTTTACAGTCCCAAAAACACAGGTATAATCCGAGATATTCTGGGGGCTCATTCAGCTATGATGTCCACTATGTACCTGTATCGTATTGGGTCAGAATCCAGCCTGTGTACATGTACTTCACCCTTCACTTTCATCTCAGATCAATGCAAACTGTCTACTGCCAATTCTACTACAATACGGTTGTATTGTATAAGTATAAAAATGAATACAGAGTAAAACAAGATGGGAATATTTTCTACAGTACACTGACAACTGCAGGAACAGTAGGACAAACTGTCTCATATCATAAATCTGTCTTGGGGAGAGTAATCTGTATAAGGAAATTTTATTTTTCTTCTAACCATTTCCACACCCTGATCACAACCTGCATCAGCCAATCACCTGAATTATCATTGTTATACCATAATAAACATATGTTTGGTCTGAGTTTCCATGTGACGGATTCTCTGGTTTACGACTTTGCCCGTATCAACCTCATCTTCATCTCCAAAGTCACTTTCCGCCTTGTCTAATCTAAAGAAGCTGAAATAATACAATAAGAATTTCTGACCTCTGGTTTTAGGGCAATAAACTGGCACATTACACAAACAGAAGAATAGTGAAACCCAGAGACAAAACATGTTTTCTTTTCAATATACTATATTAATTTGATTTGTCATACTGTTTGTGTGTCTGTGTCTCAGGGACACATGGGATCCATTCCAGTTGAACCCGGTAGGAGCTGAGAAGGAAAACAAGAGAAGATGTTTCCAAATAGCCCAGTACCTGGTGGCTGTTATTGTAGGGTTAGCTGTCTTGGCCAGCGCTGTTATCGCCAAGGTAGGATTGTGTATCTCTCTGTTTACTTTTTATTATTTTACTCTTAATTCAAACTTTTTTTTGTTTGTTTATTTTTATATCAAACATTAATTAATAGTTTATGTGAACCTGTCTTATCTGCGCCTGTCCACAAAGTAAAATGAGCAACATCCCTGCTATTTATGGTAGGGCAGGGCTTGCCATCACTGAGCCCTTTGCACCCAATTCACTATTTTTGTTGTCTCTGTATCTCTCTCTGCCTTTGTCTATCTCTCTCTCCATTTTCGCTGATATCTCCATTTTGTCCACTGTGAATTTTTAACTCTGTGTGTGTGTTTGTATCGTCTGCCTCTCCTGCTCCTGCCTCTAAATCCTTTCAGTGTTTCATCTTCCTCCATTGACTTCTGTACTTCTCCGTGATAACTCTATGCTAAATCATAAAACAGTGCTTTCCCTTAATCTCATGGTCTCTGCATTTGTATGTCAGCAAAGAAAATTGTTTATTGTTCAGCCTGCCAAACTACAATATGAGCTGGAAGCAGAGCGGAATTACCAGTAAGACTGAGTCGACTTTATATTTACAGCATAGTGTAGTACTGCCATGCACAAGATTTGACTGAAAGTACACTGCTAAACGACAAAGTCTAAATCAGGGACTCAAACTTAGAGTGCGTCTAAAATGTCAATCTAAGGACAAAGAAATGTGCTGATTTCAACTGATACATGACAGAGAAAACTGCAGGTCCTCTTTATATTTGGTTCTCTTTAACACACTTTGATTTTCTGTCTAATCAGGGCTCTCTCTTGGTGTTGTCAACGTTGTCCAGCAAAACCTCCATGCGCAGCCCGAAGGAAAAACAGTTCTACATGCTGATGCTGGTTTTTGTCCTGGTCTGCCCCAATTTCCTGGTGTTTTTAAAATCGCTGTGGAGGTGTGCCTTCAAGAGCTTCGTACAACCCAACATGAAGACCATGTCGTTTGTATGTTTTTCCAAAGCACGCTCATGTTTTATGAAACCTGCTTTGCATGATGTTATTATGACAAATAAACATGTATATTCCTTATTTACAACATGACATGGTAGGATTTATAAACTCATGAGGATAATAAAATAATATTTGTTCATAACCTTTAAATAAATTTAGTTCAGATAATTTATGTTATATATGCATACACATACACACACTGGAAATCTAATTTTTAAAAACTGCTGCACAACAGTAACTCACAGTCACCATCAACATGCACTTCCCGATTGTTAAACCAATCCTGGAGAGAGGTGCATTTATAAAACCACAAGAGTGCCAGCAGGGTTTAAAAATATATATAACGTTACAGAATTGTCTGAATCACACACGTGTTATTGTGACTGTTTAGACTCTGTTGTAATAATAAGCAGAAGAAGAAGCACAACAACAAATTAGTTGTCAGCCCATAGGCATACTGTACATGTGGATGTCATGTTGTCTATGTGTCTTTCCAGATCTGTGCCATTGAGTGTCTGGTGTCTCTCGGTACTTCCGTCCTGGTGCTAGTCGTCATGCCTCAGTTTGACGTGTTGACTAATCTCTTCATCAGCGGGGGAGTGTGCATTATGTCAGCCATTCTGCAGATTGCATTCAGACTACAGAAAGAAACTTGGAAAATTGTGTTCCCGCTATGCTCCCTCACTCTCACAGTTGCTGGTAACTCGCTTTAATTTAATGTCAATCTCAAGACTGTCTTTGTCTGTCTGTCTGTCTCTGGCTTATTTCAACTAGACACTCAAAAAGCAGATGTTCAGATGCTTTTGTTGAATCACATTTGGTTTGTTGTTATCGCAGTATCTAAAAGAAAATGCAATTCCGTTCCGTCACTCCCCAACTTCACAAAAACCAAAAGCTTCTATTAGCCCATATGTCATATTTAATAGTCTTTTCATATCCAGAATTGCAACTAGAGGGGTGAAGAAGAAAGACAATAGAGAACATATGCAATAACAGATGTCATAGTGACATTTTTCTGTTGTTTCTCTTATTCCCCTGTCACATTCTTTGAGTTGTGTTTCTCCATTCAGTGTCTGGTTCAGTAAACCTGCCACCCTCACTGTAACTGTCTCACATGAATGATGTAAGATTTCCACAGTGGCATAGCAACACTGGCAAGTTCTAATTTTGAGCATTGTGGTGGTGGTGGAGAAAAACACCAACAACTCATAGAAAACTTGTAGTTCCAACATGAATGAAGCCTAATGGCAGAAGGATGTCATTCATTTAGGGTTCATGACTGCAAATCTTTCTCCTACAAATGACATATATGCACAATTAAACTGTTTTCACAATACTGCAAATAATAACTGCTGTCAACATGCAACATTTTTTCAGTGAATATAACACTACATCTAACTGTAGTGTATAAATCACCATGAGAGCAAGGTTTTAATTCTCAGTCAGCTCTATAACTTATCTTAATGACAAAGACTCACAGAACGCCACTGGCAGTAGTACAGAGACATTCCCTCCTAAAGCTTTTCGAGCGAGGCACTCTCTTCAAGCCTCTGGTCAAATCAATGAGAAGCCATAGATTTTGACTGTAGATGCATGGTTTTGACACAGCATCAGTATTTGATGCCCTGGGAGGATTGATTTCAGGTCTGATGCTGCAGCTAGTTTGAGTCTCAAAAGCTGCATATTGTAGCTTTAAGGTTGTAGAAAGACTGTGGTGTGTTATTAACCACATTGCTTTTTCCATATTAAACCACCACAATCATGCCCCTAATCTTAACCTGGTTCCTAACCATAACTATGAAAAGCTTAATAAATTAACTATATGCATTTAGTTTACCACTAAAAATTGACTGGGAATTTACATACACGCCATTTTATTATTTTTGCAAATTGCCAGATACATTATGTTAATTAACATTTGTGACATAATCTGATCAAATTGCAGTTCCGTTAAAACATGCCTGCTGATGTAAACTCTTTTTTATTTAAAGGCCATTTATAAAAGGCAGGGATGATCACCAACAGTGTATTGTTTTATTCTCAACCACTAACTGAATATTTACTCACTATAAAGCAATATGATTAACTTGCATGCAAACTCAACAAACTACTTCACTCACTAACTAACTGACAATCTAACAGGTTACTGCCTCCTGGGACTTGACTACTATGTTCGTGTATCATCGTTTGTGGACAGACAGAGCTCAGACTGCTTCATCTACATTGGAATTGGAATTTTCTCTTCACTACTTGTCTCCCTCTGCTGGTGGGAAAATCCACTGCAAGCTACTAACCGAATGCAGGTATAACGTGTTTCTAATGATCCGTCTCTCACCAACACCTTCAGTAAAAAACATCTTTTTAAACACATCTTCCAAAGTGACAAGCACTGCTAACTTCTTTTCATCGCTTTATATTACATCTGCTGTTCAAACCTACTGATTTGCTATGATCAGTGACTTTATTCTCTCTCTCCTACAGGACACATTGTCAGAACTGGAGGGTTTCAGAGACTTTGTGTTTGTCATCACCAGCACGCTGAGAATAATCATAATAGGTAATTCTCTGGCATTAATATCTATCTCAACATACAATATTCAAAAGGCTATGATGACAAAATTACACATACATTGCATACTGTTACATTTTGTGTTATTTTTGATGTAGATTATCTGTTTTACGTCACTGATGTATTTTATTCTGTTGTAGGAGGAGTATACTTGGTGTACCATCTGCTCATTGAGAAGTCTATCATCTGGTCGGACTTTAACCTTAAGAATGACGAGTGGGAATTACTGCAAACAGGACTGGTGCTGCTTTTCTTACAGGTAGGAAGAAGGAAGACAGAAATGCAGATACACATAGATAGGGTGTAGACTATGACCGTATGACTCATAGCTCTCTCTTCCTCTTCTTCCCTTGGGAGGATTTTTCATTATGGATTTACAGCTTGTTGGGAAGTGTGTAAATAGCCAAATTGCATTCGCTTATATGTACTAAAGGGCTGCACCAAAGATTTGCTCAAATAAAACTGAAGAAAAGTGACATCACCTTGAAATTATGATTTTTAAATGTTTCTATTAAAAGGTATAAAATACATCAAGAAGTAATGAAATGTCTACAACAGCCACAGCTCCTTATTTATTACTGGAAACAGACCTCTGCAGCAGAGAAACTTATAAAATCTACAAAACAGTTTTTTAACAAGCACTGAAAAAACAACATAACTGTATCGTTCGTCCTCCTGCTTGAGTATATTTTTTTTACTTTTTTTTTTTTCCTCTTTTCTTGGATCCGGGCAGGAAATTAAATACTCAAAGGAGACCCATTAGTTATTTTTCTGTCCTAATTTAGTCAGTCAACTCCAGGAGCATCAAGCACTTCCATGCCCTCCACTGCTTTCAAAAGATGCACATAAAATATCTTAAACAGTCCAGTATCACATCTCAGTTATGCAAATCAGATTAACTTCCCCACTAAAGTAAAAAATGAATTTTGTGACCCTGGCAGTAAACTGCAGTATGCATAAATATTTGCTTGTCTCCTGCCTCAGGCTTTCTGCTCAGCCGCCTGCCACTGGTTTGGGGTGGTGGCCTGTAAGATTCATGCAGTCAGGATGGGTTTTGCACTACCAGTGTGTTGCACAGGACCTGCAGTACTTCTGTTGGGACTGATACTTTTCATAACTCAAGCACAAAAACTGGACGGGGCAGAACGGGGGAGCATCACAGGTACATCTTTACTGAAAATTGTTTGTGCTCTGATTACCATCATCCAGGTGCTTTTATTTTAATACATTTATATTTGGTCATACACCAGAAAACTGAAAAACAATTTTACTTCAATCAAATGGTGAATTTTGATCAATCTTTTGCCACAAGCTACTCATGTCTCTACTCTAATACTAGGAAGCTCTGAGTGACAAGAATAATACACATAATTTTACTTATTCCTACTTGCAGAGTTTTGTGAAAGCTTGGCCCTCCTGAGCCATAAGAACACAACTCCCGTGGTTTTACTTGAAATTACAAGGAGCATCTGTCGAACTTCACTTAACAGGTACGTTTGGAACTTTCAAGCGTTTGTGTTTAATGTGAGTAAAACTAGTTTTTACATACTTGTGTATAATATGATATAATAGTTTATCTGTGTAGGGGTATCCATACACTCTTTCAATCTATTTGTATTGATGTTTGTGTAATATTTTATTGGCAGCTACTACTTACAATGGCCTTTTTCAATGCTGGCACTGGAGGGAGTGTGTATGTGGTCAGGCTTCGTCACATGTACCTACTACGTATGGAAGATCAAGGTACCTTTCTAAAAATGCACACACACATACACTCTTCTACCTGCACTGTATTTATAAAAAAGCTTCTTACCGGTTATTTCTTGTAAATTTATTTTATAATCTTTTAAATCTTTCTATGAGCTCTGTGGATTACCCAGATTAACAGAGACACTGTGGACACTCAGGTTTTAAAAAGTAATTTTGAGTCTGTGAGCACTCCGGTCACTCGGCCGTATTAGCACAGCAGCAGATATTGTGTGCATCTGAAAACAAGTAAAACTACCTGCACTTAAAAGAGGGTTTTGTGTTAGTTTCACAGTAGCATACTGTTTAATTCACAACATAATACATTTTAGGTCTACTAGTAATTTCATGAAGTCAGTTAGTAAAATCGAACAGCGAGACAAACACCTAAATGCCATCGTTGTTCACCACGTGTCAGGTCCAGCGTATAGAGAGAACCTCGCAGCTCTTTGTTCGTCGACTCTATGAATCTGCTTTCATTGACCTGTCTCTGCTACTCAACACCAAAATGAAGGTGCCACGAGCTCAAAACCAAGAGAGGTGAGAGGCATCTGAGAAGTGGTTTTATGATCACTGCCTTTCAGTAACAGTTATTTTTCTGATGAAAATTATTGATTTACTAACAACAACAAAAAAATCACACTTGCACAGTTGCATCACATTATTGCAATATTACATTATTATTGTGGTTTTTGTATCACTGGCATCCTTGGGTCTATAAAAATCCTCAGCCTCCATAAAACATAAAGTTTGTTTCCTATACTTGTAAAAGACGTGCATGTCTACAGCGTGACACGTGAATCCTCTCTCCCCTCCTCTGCTCTTCAGCCACGACGACATACAGAGCTGTGTGATCTATCTCTGTGCCACCATGTGGCATGAGACCTATGATGAGATGCTGAAGATTCTCACCTCCATGTTCAGGTTAGAGACAGATGGCAACTTAACCCCCACTGAACATTTTATTTTTGTTGACTTTTGCTGATTTAACTTCTTACCTTGCTGCAGTGATGTGAAACATGTACTCCAGGGTGTGTCAGTACGATACGTCACTGTTGGTTGTTTTGACAGTTTACACAAAGGCAATGGGCTCTTTCAGTACAGTTTCACACCTTTGTTGCTCTTGCTCCAGGCTGGACCGCTATCGAGGCGATCCAAAGGAGGAACATAAAGACTGCTTTGACTTTGAGTGTCACATTTTTGTGGACGACGCGTTCATGACTGAAAAGGAGACAGAAAAGAGGCTGGTTAATTCTTACGTTAACGACTTGATCCATGTTGTCGTAGAGGTTTATAGGTGAGAATGCTTGTCTACTATTGCACGTTAATGATATATACAGTGCAATATCCCTCTAACTAATCATCCATCTATAAAGGGTATTTACCAACAAAGAACCAGATGATGTGTCGATCATTGAGGCTCCCTACGGTGGCAGGCTGATGTTCGTGATGCCAGAAGGCAACATGCTTTACATTCACCTGAAAGACAAACTTCTTATCAGGAACAAGAAAAGATGGTCCCAGGTATGAAGCAGTTGTGGTTCAATGTTATTCAGTGGCTAGCTGTCTTGCACCATTTCTTGCAATTAATTAAGTGTTTCAGCTCTTCTTATTACAGCAAAATGAAGATATCGCTTGTCTTAAATGCGCTTATGAATAATCAGATTTTTGTATATTTTTGACACAGTAAGAAATTATATAGTTAATTGAAAACAAATACTCAAACAAATACTTAACAAGTCATCTCTGCTAAAGTTTCTGCGGGACAAAAACATTATTTCACGACTTTAAGAACTGGTCTTTTCACTCTCAACATTAATGTCTCTGACTTTCAGATTATGTACATGTACTACCTCCTCGGCTGGAAGGGCTACATCGTCAAGAACCCTCAGAAGATCACAGTAAGACTTTTCTGCCTTTTGTGTAAAACATGTACAGTATGTTTGTAAAATATTTAAATATGTAACATATGTGTCCTACTGTGTCCAGCGCCAGAATAACCCCTGCAGAGCCAGTCTGGTCTCTTTGGATGGCGAGATTTTCCTGTTGCCTCAGTATGACAATGACAACAAGAGAAAATTCATCTCAGACGACAACACGTACATCCTGGCACTGGACGGAGACACCGACTTCCAACCCAAAGCTGTGGTCCTGCTTGTAGACAGGCCAGTGACAAGCTAATCATCTAATTGATGCACACTATCATTGCTCAGGATTTAGATAATATGATTTTTCAACATTAATTGCTGACACTACACAAGTGTTTTTCAGTTACTGTAATTAAACATTTTGTTGTTTAACAGGTTGAGGATGTATGAAAATGTAGGCGCAGCATGTGGTAGAATCCATCCCACTGGTATGGGTAAGTAAACACATTTTAAAATGACAGACAAGTCTGCATATTAGCACTGATCTCCTGACTCACACAGCCCAGAATCAAACAGTCGATTCATTTTAGTTCAGAACAACAGAAGTAGTTTGATCAAACAAGGTTTAAGTTGGACAAATAATGAGACCATGACCTTTAATGTACTTTAATGTAAGATTTTCTCTCACTTCTCGCCTCCTTTATTTCTTCCTTTATTCTCAATGATTCTCTGCTCACTACCCTGTCTGCTATGCCAGGTCCCATGGTGTGGTACCAGAAGTTTGAGTATGCAGTAGGTCACTGGCTGCAGAAGACAGCAGAGCATGTGTTTGGCTCTGTGCTGTGCAGTCCAGGATGTTTCAGTCTATTCAGAGGGTCTGCCTTAATGGATGACAACGTTTTAAAGAGATACACAACAACTGCAACAAGAGCCGCGGAATATGTGCAATATGACCAAGGTTGGCACAAACAGACACACTCAAGATTGTCTCTCAACCGTTCACATAATACCTATTCATTGTATGGCTTATACGTGTATATTTTCGTAGGGGAGGATCGTTGGTTGTGTACTTTGTTACTGCAGCAAGGATGGCGTGTCGAGTACAATGCTGCATCAGATGCATACACCAACTCACCACAGGAATTCAAAGAGTTTTACAACCAGAGGAGGAGATGGGGACCCTCTACACTAGCCAATACACTGGACCTTCTGCACAGGTCAGTGTAATTTATAGTTCAACTATTCTTCCTTTAGCTGATTATTATGACCCTGCTGTATATGAACTCTTTTGTGGTTTTGACTTAACCTGCAGTGGTGTCGAGACGGTGAAAAGAAACTCATCCATCTCCAGGCTTTACATTCTCTACCAGATGTTCACGGTTGGTTCCTCCATCTTGGGACCGGCCTCTGTGACTCTCATGATAGCAGGTAGGGTAAGGACTAGTTTCTGAATGATAAGCAATCGAATATTGGTGGTAGAATGAGGATATTTTTTTTATTGGCATTTTAGCCCTGCTTCTCTTATCTCATCTCTACTGTTTCCCTTAATCATATTTTTTTACGAGTCAGCGATTACATGTTTCAGTCAGGTCTGACAGACTGTTCCTGGCTGTCCATGAACGTACTAGTGGAAAACAATTACTTTGCTTTTGTTTTTTAACACAACAGCCAGCATTTTTACTTTTATTTGATAGAGTTACATGAGAGCAGTAAGGGGGGTTATACCATGCAATAAAGGTCCCTAATTGGACCTAAACCAATGATGCTGTGGTTACGTGACATGTCGATCAACTACCAAGGCGTTCCAATAAATTTAATCTTATTGTGACCACACAACAACACATGATATTAAAAGATGCCTTTTGACCTCTATGCGACGTGTGCTGACAGTTCATCTGAGCTCACTGTCACTTATCCAAAACAAGTCTAATAAAATCCTGGGCA
>JAUBNQ010000017.1:4443078-4467755 GCA_032353495.1 Ctenopoma kingsleyae | reverse complement strand
TTCACATTGCTTTTTAGTAAAAGTAGCACAACAGTAGATTCACTTTGCCTAAAATGTTAGAGAAAGAAAAAACAAGGTCTCATTCTGATTGGTTGGTTTGTAAATATCCTGTGCACATTTCTTTTATTGCATACAGTATAATTCTGTATTTTTTATTTACTCTTTGCTCTTCTTTTCCTGACAGGCGCTTTCCAATTTATCTTCAAACTCGCTGGAACACTCTCTATCATCATCGCAAGCATTCCTCCCGTCTTCTACATCATCATCTGTTTTGTAGCTAAGCCTAACATCCAAATAACCATCGCTGGCATTATGAGTGTTCTGTACGCGTTCCTCATGACTGCGTCCTTCTTTTCCATCATCGGTGTGTAAAAACTCTTTGACTTTTTAAAAATGTTTTTAGTAAATACAATTCAAACGTACTTACACATACTGTACCACTTTCCATTTTTAGGTGACATGGTGGTTCAGGGCACCTTCCTCACTCCCACCGGCTTGTTTTTAGTTTCCATGGCAATCATGTACTTTGTAACAGCTTTACTACACCCAGAAGAGTTTGGTATGATTATGTCCTAATATTACAAACATTATTACCCACGTTTTTGTGTTTTGACTTGTGTTTGCAGCCTATGTTATGTTATGCTATGTTATATTATGCTATGCTATGCTATGTTATGTTATGTTATGTTAAGCAATTACCATTCGGGTTTACAGAACCTAAATGGTAATTGCTTGTGTCTTCTCCTTGTAAATCGCTTTGGATAAAAGCGTTTGTCAAGTAAAGTAAAGTAAAGTTACGCTATGCTATGCTATGCTATGCTATGCTACGTTACATTGCATTACGCTATGCTGTGTTACGTTACGTTACGTAACGCTACACTACGCTATGCTATGTTATGTTATGTTATGTTATGTCATCTTATGTCATGTTATCTTCTGCAGGGATGATTATCTATGGTCTGATGTATTTCATCTGTATCCCCAGTGGATACCTCCTACTAACCATCTACTCACTGGTTAACATGCACATTGTGACCTGGGGCACTAGGGAATCCAACAAGTAATGCACTAATCATTAGCAGCGTCTGCAATTTAGAAATCAAATCAATTAATCTTAAGCCAATCAATTAATTGAATAATTGACTTCCAATTTCAGCACTAATGGTGTTGGTTGTAGCAGTAAAAATAACTATGAGAGATGTTAATGATAAAAGTTGAGTAATATTTCCAATCAGTAATATAAGCTGCAATAATGGTGGCTGTGTAATTTGTGACTGTTATGATCGTCTAACAGAGCAGACTGATTTGTGCATTAACTGATTAACTCATACACATACCCCTGAGTGTCAACGACTAAATCATCTAATCAATCAATCACTAACTGCACCAGGAAATTAATTTATTTTCATTTTTATCATCCTGCAACCACGATAATCGCTTACTGTATGTGTCTGTTTTTTTCTGACTGTATTTCTATTTGTCTGTCAGAGGAGAAGCGGTGAAGAAGCAGCACAATATCCTGTGTGACAGAAACTGTAAACTCTGCTGCTGGGACATGAAGATACAGGTATTGTTACCTGTAACAGTTACTGACAGACTTTCGATTGGCTCAACAGATGGATGAATTCATTAATTTTATTCTTTTGCTTTACAGATAACACAGGAAAATGAGAATCTGATGCTTCAACAGATTACAGGCCAGACTGCACAGCAAGCCCCTCCCCTTCCAATCACTACCCAGGAAATAATTCAAGAGCCAACCTCAAAGCCTGAGCCTAAAGCCAAACTCAACACATCCAACAAGAAGGCTAAGGAAGTAGCTAAGAAACCTCGTACTGCCATATCAAAGAGGAGGATGTCAGAAAGCAGTGACACGTCTTCCAGTAGCACGTATTTATTTTTTCTTTTCTTTTATTATCATTATCTATTTTGTCACTCCATATTTAAGACAGTCTGTCATAAACATGTACTAATTGGCCAGTTTTCACACTGCTGACATTTAACAAAATACACTAAAGACACAGTTCAAGTCCCAAACTGAAACAGCTTGTTCTTCATGTTAATATTAAGTTTAGATTCTGATACTAAAACCACATACACACTAGAACTGTAACCTCCCTGCTTCATAAAATTCACAAAAATGTGGGTGTGTCTGTGTGCAGGGATGACAGCGATAACACAAAGTGCATATCATCAAGTGCATCTGACACTGACGACAATGGCAAAAATAACTTCATAATTGATGACAAAGAAGAAACAGTAGAGCTTCCTGTCAGTGGTAAGACACACCTTGAGTGTGGATTTGTCTTAAATACTACACACTGAAATCCATACAATTCGTTATGTAGAATACTGTATGAATAGTATATTGGATGAAGTTATTTTTGTTTGTGTGTGTGTGTGTGTGTGTGTGTGTGTGTGTGTGTGTGTGTGTGTGTGCCTGTGTGTGTGTACCTAGACTGGGTGACTCCAGTGAAAGAAGAGTTTTTGAAAAAGCTGACTTATGCCAACATGAAGAGAAACCTGCAAGAACAAATACGGTAAATAATTAACATTACAAACATATGTAAGCATTTGTACGTTCTTAATCATCAGGCAGGTTTTAGTACAACACCCACAATATCAGAAAATGTTTGCACAAAATAAACAGAAAATATCACTGTCACCAAATCAGTGAACTACTGTATCCATTTCTATACAGGTATTTATTGCTTACTAATGTTTAATGACAAGCTTTAGACAAGCTCATTATGGCAAACCTATGTGTTAGAAATTATTTTATGTGCATGTGTGTTACTCATTATGTGCACTTGTGTCCTCCAAACTCAGCTTCACTGTTTTAACTTCTAAAATGTTCTTTCCTTCTCTTCTCAGATACACACTCCGCAACAGAGATTATGATGATGTGTGTGAGGAGCTGGTCTTAATGCTAACAGATACTCTTAATGGACAGTTAATTGGAGTCGGGCCTGAAGATGTTCTGACAGGAAGCCAGTTGGAGGAGTTACAGTATGCACTGACGGAGCAGGTGACAAATTGATTTGGTTAAAATACAGTTTATTTTCAATTTTGTTAATGCAACTTCCCTTGTAACACATGTAATACTGTATATACACATTTTTATATTTTCATATCACGGCTGCTTGTTTGCAAGGGTTTTAATTCCATAAAAACTAAACTTAAATTTTACTTTTGAAGGAATGATGAAATCGGTGAGTAATTGACTTTTTTATCTTCCAGGCTCGGCGCATCCTTAAGACCAGTCGAATGGAGAGATTAGAGAGGAGAGTGAAGTTAGCCATTGAGAAAACACTCACTGCCCCGCAATTGCAAAAACTAGATGAGGTAAGATTCAGATTCAGTTTCTAGGTCTCTGTGAAGCAAATACTGTAGCAGGGATGAGTCAGAGTCAACTATAAAACTGAAAATCAGAAATATGAAAAAAGTCTTGCCACTACAATATGTTACACACAGTGTGGGGGTATATGGTAAGAAAGCAAGGTAAATATAAGTAACCCTCCTGAAATATTATTTCATGGTCATACTTGTATGAGGAGGCAATTTCATATTATTTGCAAACTTAAGTTGAAAAAGTGACCCATTTACAATAAAAAGAAAAACTTCCATCTTCCAGAAACAAATTGTTCACATACTTTTCTTTGTTGCCTCCCTTTAAATAAAGCCTTAAATGTGTTTGTGTTCATGAATCTGTGTGTTTAGAATGAGTTTGACTTCTGGGACAAGCTAATCGAGCGCTACCTGAAGCCTATCGTAGACCCTAAATCCCATCAAGAGGAGGTCACCAGAGAACTAAAGTCACTGCGCAACAAGGTCAGACACCTGAATTTACTGGTCTTCATCTTTGTTGTTTGGGCATTACATTTCTGACAATGGTCAGTTTCTTTTCTGAGTATTAAATAAAAGAGTCTGTACTGGTAGTTAAGCCTAACAGAAAAAACGTGTGCAAAGTCATGTCAAACAGAACAAAAATAAAAAAATAAAAAAATTAAATGTTATTGGGATGTCGCTGTACTACTTCTAAAATTGATATGTGCAATTCTCTTTTTTCTGCACAGGCTGTGTTTCTGTATTTCATCATCAACGTGCTGTGGGTGGTGGCTACCTTCTTCCTGCAGGCAATTGGAAATGATGTCATCAGCATCAGGATCCCCAAATACTATCCCAATGGGACTCAATCTGATGAATATCTCAAGGTTGGCACAGACACAGTCCTAACTGCATGTGCTGGGGGTTTTTTTTTACAGGAGAATTGACATATTTCTGAATGTCTGTCAGTGTTGCACTACTTCCTGCTCAAACATATCACCATTACTGTCATTTTGTGTGCACAGGTGGAGCCTGTCAGTTTGATGTTCCTCTTGTCTTTTGCTATTCTTCTGATTGTCCAGTTTCTAGCCATGTTATACCACAGGTACACACACATGCACACACACAAACACGCACACATAACAGAACTGGAGCTCTTAAGTCAGACATATTTGACAGCTTCACTGACAGACTGACAAACTAAACAGGAACTTCCCCAACTTTCCCACAATGAGCAGGGACATTTTTATTAATACATTCTTGACTTTTTGGATAATTAATTATACTTTTAGTTGTTATTGTAACTAATGTACATATATATTTCTACGTACGTATCACCTTGGTGCCTGTCTGCAGGGTCTACACTCTGATCCATGTGGTGTCCTATCGCGGCACAGAGAAGGACTACAAAGAGAGAGACAATGTAAGTAACTACACTGACATGCACACAGACATGTATACATATTGTATAAATTCAATTTGTTTTTCAATGAGAATCTTTGTCAGGCACAACAGTTGCAGTTGACACCTGGGTCCCTGAACATAACACTGCTGAATAAAGACAAAACAAATTGCTAGAGAACTCAGGAATAAAAAGAAATACACAAATTTAAACTTCAACCATCAAATACATACATTCAATATAATAACAGCCAGTTCATAAAACCAAAAATTGCAACACTTCACATTAAAATCTCTCTCGAGATTGACTGGGACTAAAAACAGCCCTGGAATTTGACACAGAGCAGCCAAATTAGATGAAAGATGTGAAAATACCACACAGCCTGTGACGGTATTTACACACTGCATGGTGAATATTTGAACAGAATACATGTAAATGAAAGTTTAATATAGGCAGCTGCACACAGTTGATTTAAATCAGTACAAATAATGTGGAGTGTTTCATGGAATTATTTATTTAGGGCATAGATAGAACTATAGATAGATAGTTCCATGGTGTCCTCACATGTCCTTTTAAAAAAGGGTATTAAGCTTTTTCAATTTGCAATTACCAAAATCACCTACATATTTATACTCAGACAACTATATATAATCTAGATACATGTTTTTATTTTTTATAGTATGAACATATAACAACACACAGAGCAGCTGCTCAGATAATCTTGTCTGGCACAAGAATAATTATAGAAAGCTACAGATTGGATTTTAATAAATTAATCAGTCTTGGCAGTGGGCCTCCTCTAAAATTATATGAGCAGCAGGAAGCCCCACATGTGACACCCACTAATACATAACAGCTGACTCCACATACATCTAGCATTCCCTCAGTAGTTATTACAGCTAATTAGTCATTATACAACAAGAAAGCTGCTAAAACTCCAACGAGCAGCTACTTCAGACTTCAAGTGACGCCACCTCTAAAATGTCAAGCAATACATGAGAAATTTGAGGGTTTTTAGTCAGTTTGAAGTTCCAGCTGCTTCCATGCAGGATGTCTGTGTGGACAAACGTCAGTAAACGTCATCATGGTCACACAAATGACTAAACCCAGGAATTACAAGCAATATGAGTACACCCACCCTAAATAATAATAATAAAGCTGTCTCGATGCATACTCAATAATCCAGGTAAGGAAATCCTAGAAAGTTGATTCAGTTCATCTGGACAAAGTTTTTTAGTGGGAGATATGTTTCAAGACTCATCCAAGTCTCTTCCTCAGTCTCAACTGACATCAGGTTTCCCCAAACCTTATATGAACTTATAAACAGCACCTTTGCATAATCACTGAAACTAGCACCATTGACCAACAATGGGCCATGTGATCAGTGATATGCAAATTGTCCACTGATTAATGGACTTGTGTACCATGCATAGAGGGTTGGGGAATGGCTAGAAAGTCTGTTCAATTACTTGTAAAAACAGCCCATCACGTTTTTGTTTTTTTTCTTTTTCTTGCTATGTGTTTTTCTGTCATCTAGGAGGAAGATGGGGAGGATGGCTTTACTCTGGAGAACCCCATGGCCAACGGACTTGTCATTACCAGTGACGACCTGTAATCAGTAATCACCAACTGTGACCAGTGAAACCCAACAACCAGCACACACTGGCACTTCTGCACCTACATCTGAAGGCTGCAAATGAATCAAATACTGCTTTTCCCAGCTTTTGCAATACACAGGATACAGGACATGTCTTAATGTCACAGAAAATAATACAATCTTCCACCATTCCACAGCTATTGTTTTCCCTTCCAGCTAGTGAGATATGACTGTAATCCAACTGGAAAGGCAAAATGGCACAAGGGAAATCGGATATAACAGATCCAACACGGTTTGTTTCAGAATTTTAGATAAGAAAATGTTAGGATCTGAGCTCAGGTTTTTGTACAACAGGACCTCAGGTAGTGTAGTAGTGTTTGTAATGATCAAGTGTTTTATTTGAATATATTCGCTTTTTAAACTTGTATTTATTCAGTTTGAAGTATGGTCAAATGCATGAGGTCCACAGTCTAATCAAACATCTGAATCAAGAGTCTAAAAATAAAACATGGTACTGTTCATTTGTTATTTTATGTATGCACATATTGCACATCCCATTTCAATGTAGTTTAATTTTGAATAAATTAATTCATGTCTGAATGTAGATTAAGCAAATTTCATGTGTAATGTGAAAATAATTTTTTATATCCTGAATGGATGAAAATCAAAGATTGTATTATGTTGTTTGATATGATCTCCAAATTAAATATTTATAATTTTACTCACTTTTAACAATTAAACTTTTCAATAAAACAAAAGACATTTGAGTTTTCTGTCATACAGAAATACCTACACCTAACAATACCTTTTTAACTAGTTTCTGGTCCAGAGCATCAAAATACTGAAGCCCTGCAATCAGAGGATGTGCATTTCTGCCTGTCTAATGTACTCTACTAGCATTATGTTGAGTGATCTGTTCATTCACTTACTGTAGTTATAAATATATGTATCTGCTGACAGAGAACCTAAAAGGTATCAAGTTCCTTGAAGCAGTAACACTGAAATTTGCGAGTCCACACACTCATTTCACAGGAACAACAACCAGAGTTGACCTTTTTTTTTAATGAATTTCATTCAAATGAATGGAAGCAGTAGACACAGTTATTAAATAGAGGCAATTGCAAAGCAATCATCCAACAACTTTTGGGGAGTGAGGTTTCACCTGAGGATAAGGCAGCAACCCAATACTGAGGACAACTGTAAAGATTAACACCCAGTCTGATTGCTGCCATATTTCCCCAAACACCCAATATAAGATCCAATATAAGAAAGAGTAACACTTCGCGTAAAACTCAATGAATGATGCGTCCAAACTTATATTTCACATTATCACATAATGCAAAACGTTTACTGTATTGTAGCCAATGCAGTACCAATCATACGCATTTCAAAACATGGTGAAAATTCAGCTGATGGGAACGCGTCACTTCATTAGTTTTAGCTTATGTGTTACCGTGGGAAAAAACCATCAGGCATAATAAAATGGCTGTCAGTAGTACTGTGTTGTTATACTGTACTCAGATATGCTGATCTTAAACCCTTTGGCAATGGCTACTTGGAAATAGATCATGCTCTCACAGCATTTTTTATTTATTTTGTAATTGAATCCCTAGAATAAATGTACTGTGTATTAAAATACAAATACTTGACAGCTTACAATTCAGCATGTATCATGATGGAGATTTTCATCAGCCATATATATACTGAGCCCGCTCACTGCCAGCCCAGGTGAGTGACAGTCAGTCGTATCAGTCCACAGGTTGGTGCTTCAGTAATCAAAAGCTTGGCTGAAACTGCGTTTGTGTCCTCCTCTGTTGTTGCTATAGCCACCGCCGCTGTTCCGGAACCCGTTACTACGGCCACCGCTTCCTCCGAAACTCCGTCCCCTTCCACCTCTGAACCCTCCTCCTCTGTCGCCGCGGTTACCACTGCCAAAGCCCCTGTCGCCACGGTTAGTAAACTGCTTTTCCTCCAGCTCTGGAAGTTCTGTGGCTACAGTCAGTTGCCAACGGCGACCATCTGTCCAGTTCTCCTGTTGAAGGATCATGAGCGTGAGAAGGATGGTGGCACAAAAATGTTTTACTTTAGATTTATCACTTTCACTAATTCATTATCCTTGATTTTCTCACCTGAATCTCCTTGACTTTGTCAGCTGGGACGTCAAAACAAACTCCCTGTTAAGACACATGAGTGCGAGATGGTGAATGTTATCTGTCTCACTCTGTCCTAACAGGCATGTTTACACGTGGTTGTTTTCCTAGTTAACTGTGGATTCATTGCATTTGTGTGAAAAGTCCTGATTTTAAGATAAAATTTCACAATTTGCGTTTTGATTTTCCAGTTGAAATCGTTGATTTATTTTCAATGTGGCAGCTCTATTATAATAATTTATGTGGTATTCCTTGGAGCCTTTTTTGGCAAGTCATCACTATTAATTTCAAGAATTGGTTATCATTTAGGCCCAAAAGTTTACGGCCTCTTTTCCCATTATTCAAAACTGTACACACAGTATGATATATACTCTGCTTGGTACCAAGGGTACTCCAAAGCCAACATTTCAAATGTCACACAGCACACATACATACATACTGACATGTATATACACACCAGCAACATCTCATATATGTGTATACTTACTGTTTTGCCTTTCAGGAAAGTCATTCGGTGAATATGGTTCTCAATCTCTTCTCCAAGCTGTTCTTTGACACTTCTCCAGGCGTAACCCATGTTATGCATCTCCTGAGAACACACCAACTGCATGGTGGTGTAACCCTGGAAGTACAAAAAACAACAAGTTGGGCGTAATCTACATTACGGCAGAATGAAATTAAGGACTATTGTTCATAAGTGCATAACAGGATTAACATGCCAGGTGAGTTTGTGTCCAAGAGAAGTTTGAATCATCCTGCTCCTACATGAGCATGTATGAAGCTACCTTGCCTAGCAATGATGTGGGTGAGTGTAAGCAGTGTCTATATCAGAACGAGTGTTTATAATGACAAACTCACAGCGTCAGAGTTGAGCAGTGACCTCTGCTCTAGACTTGTGGCCCCAGAAATATGGGCCAGAGCAGCAGCAAGTGCATCAACTGCTCCTTTCTCCTCGATCAGCTTCTCAGCCGATGCTCTGAAGTACCCAATAGCTGCAACTGGAACAGAGTCCAGGAACCTGGACACCGTAAATAAATAAACACACACAGTTGGTTTGAAGTCTTTGTAATCACCAGGTCACCAAATTGCCCAAGTAATAATATTAGCCTTAATTATTAAAAAAAATATTCTGAGAGCCTACAGTGTTACACTTTTTTCATACTTCCAAATGAAAGTATTTGTGGTTCCACTAGGCTCTCACTTTCCAGGATGACCCACCTGGCAGCATCTTTGCTTGATGACTTGATGATATCATTGGCAGTGGGAACGCCAACTCGTCTGAAGGTAATGCCCTGGATTAACACAGTTTAAACTCATCAGTATGGAAACATTTAAGGTACAACCACACAGACTGCACTGAATGTCCCAAAACAATTCCTTGGTCTTTATAATGTGCAATTTTTCATGCTAGTTTTGAATAGAAAGAACAGGTGACCTTCAGTCTGTTTTTCCTATGTGGCACTGTTGCACCTCCTTCAGCTCTGGCTTATCTAATGAAACATTCCTCAGCTTTTAGATCTTCCAGCGCTTTTGATTATCTCCTCCTTTCTTGTCCACTTCCATACCATGTGTAACACTGAAGCAGTGTTTTACTTCTGCATAGCTGTTCAAACTACTACTAAAACTTTGACTAAGTTTAAAGGGACACGTACTGCTTTGTTTTCTACATAGCGCAGCTGGTCCTCTTCTTTCCTCTGGTAAAAACAGATGCAGACTCCAGTCCTGCCCGCCCGGCCCGTACGTCCTGAGCGATGGATGTATGATTCCACATCCTGACAAAAACAGAGACAGATAGACATTTTCACACAAAATACTGGTGCAAAGTTTTTATGATTCACTATTTATGCAACACTGTCAATAATAAAGTGCAGTGTTAACAATTATCAAGACTTAATTCTTTTTCATCAATCATTGAGCAAATTTTTTGTTCCACACACTATGAATATTGCTGGATTTTAGCCATCATCTGATTTGAATGGAATTTTCATCTTATGTCTTAACATATTTATACAAAACTAAAATCTAACATTGACATAGCAATGTGGCATAATGTTGTTTTTTGTTGACTGACAACACATCAGACCTTGGGTGGAGAACACTGGACCACCAGGTCAACTTCAGGGATGTCTAATCCACGGGCTGCAACATTGGTAGCAACCAGAACCTCAAAGGCCCCATTCCTGAATCCTTTCAGTGTTGTCTCTCTCTGTTTCTGGGGGATGTCACCATGGAGGGACTGAGCACTCTGGAAACATCGAATTAACATGGGAAATGAGCTATTGCTGACATATATGACTGACACATTACACTTTCTGCAACAAAAACCTGAAAGTAAATCAGCAAACATAACAAGCTTATCACTCTTTTAACATGATCCTTGTTATGAAGTTGCATTATGTAACAAATGTCAGTTGTGTTATCTACCTGCTTGATGGATGCATTCAGGGAAAGCTCGTTGGCTTCTTTCTTTGTCTCACAGAACACGATGGTTCGGCCGTGGCTGCCGCTGTAAACCTGGATCACGTCACCTATCACAGCTGCACGTTGTGACCAGTGGCACGCTATGGCCAGATGCTACGGAAGATAAACAGTGATGGTTGGTGGAGGATTTACAATTTATTTTACAATCAGCCTGCTTTATAAGTTTCACCCACACATGCCCAACACACCTGTCACCTCTAAAACATTCTTTCTACTACACACACACTTACTTCAACTGTGGTTGCAGCTTTCTGTGTTTTCTTGCCAATCAGGTCAACATGTTTGCATCCTGGTCTCATGTATTTCTTGGCAACCTCGTAAACCCAGGAGGGGCAGGTGGCCGAAAACAGCAGAGTCTGGGGGTTGGAGTCGGAGTCTGCAGAAGAACACACACAGAAAAACACACTGTTATTTTGAGGAATTTTGTAGGAGATTTTGAGGTCTTATCGTTTGTAATTAATAATCAGTTTTTTTCCAACTTCTTTCACAAGCAGATTTACTTCACCTTTCTTGTATGATGAAGCCAAAATTTCTTCCACTTGTTCTGCAAATCCCATGTCCAACATTTGGTCTACTTCATCCAGAACAACGTGTTTCAGTTTAGAAAGGTCGAGTTTATGGTTCTGGATGTGGTCTTTGATGCGACCTGGAGTTCCAACTAGAATGTCAATACCATTACGGATGGCATCAACTAGACAAAAAGAGACGAGAGGAGTTGAAAGTGTTGTCAAAGCGGCTGAAAGAAACCACATTAAGCAAGGGAAGAAAAAGCTGGTATTTGCAAGGTCCTATTATCTATTTTAATAGTTGACGTGAAAAATATTTTATAATAAACATAAGGAATCCTTCAATGTGAAAAAAATACAATTTTGATAATTTTAATTAAAACAAAACTATTTCTATTCTAGATTTTTTCATAAGACTTACTCTGTGGATTGTATGAGCTGCCTCCGTAGAAACAAGTGATAGTCAGTCTCTTGGAGACGTCTTTAAAGTCTTTAGCAACCTGGATAGCTAACTCTCTGGTTGGTGTCAACACCAGGACCTACCAATAAACAGAGAAGAGATTCAGTTATACATAAATATACTCAAATATACTGCCTGCCTGACACCGGACTTCAGTGATGGGAGTGAATGTGTGTTCACCTTAGGGGCCCGGCCTCTGGTCATCTCCACTGAATCCGTCTGCAGTTTCTCCACCAAAGGGATGGCAAAAGAGAACGTTTTTCCTGTTCCTGTGCGAGCTTGGGCAATTACGTCCTCTCCATCATATACAGAATTAAATGTCTTCACCTGAATGTCAAACAGGTAGGAGACGCCCCGAGCTGAGACAGAGTGAGGAGGAGAGGACAATGGAACAGCAGGATACAGAGAAAGACGATCAGTGGTTCCATTTGTTATTTAACACAGTTCCTCCAAAGCCTCCCGTAAACACTGTGAGGCACATTTGATGTACAAAGAGCTGAATCTAACATGAATGAATGCACTTATTCAGTCCATAACAGTGATCACCAAATTTCAGTTTCAAGGAATCACAAAATGTTTAACAGTATTCAGAAAAGTCACATGTATTAAAGGAACGGTTCACGATTTTTCAAGCTGGTCTTACTAAAACAATTAGATACATATATATAGACTTTCCAGTCACTGTCAGAGGAGCAAAAAGAACTAAATTTGTTGCCAGTTGGTGTGTTGTGTTGAAGTTTCATTAGTCTCAAATTTTTCCACAGAAAGAGAGCTGGACACACCAGCCCTAAGTTTTTCTAAAGTGAAAACATTCACTGTCAATGCAAAAAGCAGAAATAGTTTTAGTGACCAAAATATATTTAAACATTTATTATGAAATTCTTTTGTATTAAAACTTGAAAAATCCCAAATTACTCCTTTAAATACAAAGCAGTTGTTCAGACATGATAAATGTTATAAAGGAACTATGTTTAACTGTGTTAAAGCACACACCTTATCCAGTCTTACTTTAAATTCTTCTAAACTATTACACAAAACTAAAGTAGTTCTGCTGTTGCAGAACAGCAAACATGTCAGTTTTAGACAAGCATCAGTACATCTCTGGTCTCACGCCACAGCATTAAAAACCATTATACTATATGTTGTTTACCTTTGAGTTTAGTGATGGTGAACGGAGAGATCCTGAAGTTGGAGAAGGCTCCTTCCTTCTGCTCCGGTGTCTCTTCCTAAACAAATAAACAGAGAGTCTCTGTAAACCCAAATCACACCATCCCTCTCAGTCAATCCGCTCAACACAACATCAGAAAGTATGGGAAATATTTAAGCCTGCTTCTCTTCTTCATTAAGATTATGTGCATGTGTGCCGTGTAAACAAAAAAAGACTAACGAAAATAAAAACAGGAACAAGGTTCTTATTTGTGGACTACTACGAATGTTAGCGCGGTATGGTCATGCTCCTGGTGATTGTTTATTACGTTACGTCACTTGACTGACCCAGTGTTTCACATTATGGCCCCTGCACACTCTACCCATGGACTGTCCCTCACCGAAACCAAACGGACTATTTCCCCAAATGTAAACATGACACAAACAATCTACTCTGGTGTGCTGCAGAGCAACTCAGGACAATGTGCAGACCTGATTCTCTAGACACTGTCTGGAGTTCATATTTGAAAACAGATTTTGTTAAATATGGTTCAGTTCATCATCGACTGGTGAAATAAAATCCCTGGAGAAACATACCGTAACATAACAACGACATACCGAATCTTTTTCGCTGTCACTTGATGAGTCTTCACTTGACTGGGATGGTGTCTGAACAGGGGTGTTGGGGGTGGAATGTCCATTGGTTTCTCCCTCAGCGATTGCTTTCTTTGGCATCTTTTTCTTCTAAACCCCCAAGAAAAAGTAGAGACACAATATGACCTTGTTTTCTATAGAGTAGCTACACAATAGACATATCTACTTATATATATAATTCTTATCTGAAGTTTTAACTAAATAAACATCACTGACCTCTGAGTCTTGAGTCTTCTTAATCTTCTTGTTTGGTGTTTCAACACCATTACTGTTGCCATTCATATCTACGGCTTCACCTATGTGGCCATTCTCTTGGTCCGCTGCCAGCTTGTCTTTTTTCTTTTTCTTCTTAGGTGCTGGAGGTTCACAGTCTGGATCCTCCTGCTGTTCCTGCTCTTCCAGCTGCTTCTTTTTCTTCAGCTTCTTGCCCTCTTTGGTCTTGGTCTTTATAAAAAAAACAAAAAAAGAGATTACAACTCAAATAAATTTTAGTTAAACCATTAAATTAACATTTTCTGTTGTATGTCTTACATTAAGTGCAGTGCTCTTAATCTACTAATTAATCATCAAGGAAGATGAAAGTAATCAACAACCTTTAAAAAAAAAACCTTTGGTCTTCTTCGCCCTAATTTATTTTGACTTTGGAAACCTGTGATAGCTGTTTTTTACTGCATCGCAATACTGTGATATTGCAGTTTTACCTTATAACATGATACTGTACTTTTACGTTATCTGATACTGTACTTTTATGTTAGAACGTGATACTGTATCACTACAGTATCACATTATAACGTGATACTGTAGTTATTTAAGGGATCATTAAAGAACTGCAACAGTCCGTGAATAACGCATAAAAACACTGGCACGGGGACTTCTTCACTATACACACAGTGTAACGTACAAACGTAGAGCGCCATCTAGTGATAACATTTAACACTGACAATGAGTAGTTTATGCGGTTTTTAAAACATTAACACATTAACACATACAGTATCACATTATAACGTAAAACAACAATATCACAGTATTATAACATGAAATATATCTCGTAATAACGTGAAACCATCTTGTAAAAACGAGAAAAGTATCACGTTATAACGAGATGCTGGGCTTTTATTTTTGTCTCTTAATGGAAGCAATACGCTTCCGTAGTTTTTTTTAAAATCATGCTTAACAGAATTGATTAGATCATGAAAAATACAATTTAACAAAACCGTTGTGAAACTTACTGTA
The DNA here is from genome assembly GCA_032353495.1 of Ctenopoma kingsleyae. NCBI lineage: Eukaryota > Metazoa > Chordata > Actinopteri > Anabantiformes > Anabantidae > Ctenopoma > Ctenopoma kingsleyae. Next base: position 4,452,799 of record JAUBNQ010000017.1, on the reverse strand, counting down.
AGTGGAGTTTTAGTGATAAACCATAATCAACAACAGAAGTTAAAATTTTCCGTTGCGTGTTTCAAGTTGTTTGTCATGACGACACCAGCTCTACAGTACGTCATCAGGTCGCGTCTAAAGCGCAGATTCATATACATGTGCACAGAATATCTTAAGGGGCTCCTACGGCGTCAACCTGTTTATCCATGTCTTCTATAGATTAGCGCAGCAACACATGGGTATGCCATGTTCTCTTCTAGCTAGGCTAAGTGGCTACGTTGACAAAGTATGCTAACATTAGCACAGTAGCGGATCACATAAACCTTTTTGAAATTTGTAACACAGTGGAACACACGATGTTAACAATATTATACTACCAGTGTCACTACACATAAGCCTGCACGGCTTTTGTTAGCTAACATTTAGCTAGCCGTTAGCTGCGGTATCGCGTTAGCATGTTCAGCCACATGTTGTCAAACACGGAGCTGCCGGGGCAGGACGTGGCTCGAACTACACCGATTTTAGTCCGTTCAGGGTGACATGACTGGTTCTGCTCACCTTCAGGGGTTTGGCCTCCGCGACAGTGTCCACTTGTTCTTCCATGGCTTGATCTTCGTCTTCAAAGATGATTTTTGACGGCATTTCTCTTCCCCGTTGGAACCCCTCAGTGTAGACACACAGGTAACCCCACGGGCACGCGGATGGAAAGGAACGCGCAGGGCGGAGAGCGCGTGGAAGCGCATTCACGAGTCAAACATAGAAATAGAAGTGATAGATCTGTAATCACCGTTACACCCTACTGTCTCTATTACATTATGTTTACAGAATAAATGCAACAAATTAATTTTGATGTTTCATGCTGTTCATGAAATTATGGTAAAAATTAGAGTGGTGTGACCAAATGGCCCAACTTTGTCAACCACTGGATCAATCCCTAATAAAAAAAAAAAACATATTCTTCTTCAAAATTTTAACTTGCATTATAGACCCATAGGCACCAATAATCACCTCACACTGCTGTAATAATCTGAATTTCTTATCAAAATTATTTAATATTCAAACTACTCAATTAAATTAACAAGTATTTATTTAAACAAGGTAACTGATGAACATTGCAACAAAAACAATGCATTAACACTACAGTACAGTAATCCAGGAGCTTCCCTACATGCCCACATTCCTGAGACTCTACAATGTGACACTTTAAGGTATGGAAGTGAATTGCTGGATTAAAAAAAGAAATCACTGGTGTCACAAGGCAGCAAATCCGGCATTGCTGTTGGCAGCAGTTATAAATCCATGTGTGCTCCTCAAATGACTCACTCCACTGTGATCCATTAAAACAGGTGAACACACCTCTACTGTTTTGCTTCTTATTTATGTTGAGGTTAATTATTGTGTGACTACTGTAAATCCTGTCCCGATTCCTGCTACAGCACATTGACGTCAGATAAACAAAATGTGCTCAGGACAGGTCAGTGATATGAACAATCAAATTATTTTCTATTCTATTCTACATTATATTCTAAATATGGTTAAAACAGGATAAATCATAAAGATACTAAATCATGTTAATAGTTTACATGACACAATCTGACAAGTAGGGACGGCAGTAGACTCGTTTCTTTAACCCAATCCCTAGTGGTATCTCCATTAACATTTCTTGTTTTAGCCCAGTTTAGAAGAATTTAAAGCCCATTTTTCTGCTTCATTTCCGTTAATACTTCTATAAGTTGGCACCCACAGAAACCCACTGCCACTGAGCAAATATACAGTGTATTCATGACCTCTGTTGATATATCTGGACAGGTTTGAGATGTCACTACTGTTTAGAACTATACTGGAGTGTGATTATTTTACAGTGACAGATTATTTTAACACCCACTACTGCATATCTTTAAGATTTGAACCATTAGTATGTATAGATTATTGATTCCCCCCCCCCCCCCCTTTACTGCAACACTTAGCTCAGAAAAAATAGAGAACAAGCTTGTTCTTCCCTAACAGGAATCTTTAGATTGTCTGTAAATACTTTAACCACTGTGTAGTTTTGTGTATTTTCAAATCTTTTTGCAAATCTAGATCCAAAAAGTGACTGAACAACAAAGTAAGTTTGAAGATGTTTAATAAAACGTAAGAGAAAAAGGGGAAGTGGAGAGTCAGATGTGCTAACAGGGCCACAGGGCTGCAGAGTTAGCACTGGAACTCCCAATCAGCAGAGGGCACCAAATCCACTAACCTAAATCCAGCATCCAAGGTCCAGAAACAGAGAATGATCCACACCAGAGAGGCAGATCAGGTTAGAGTTTCAGAAACCAGGTAATCAGAATCAGAATTAGGCAGGGACAGAAAATAGGCAAAAGTTAGTCCAAATAGTAGCTGGCTAGAGAGTCATTCCTGAAGAGAAGCAGACAATCTAGCAAAGGGAGAGTGTGAGACAGCCTTATATAAGGCAAGGCACAGCTGAAACCAATTACACTGATTACTGTTGCAAAGCAGATGGGGTAATACAGGACATGAAAAATATTTCAAAATAAAACAGGAAGTGTGGGTTGTGATCACTAACTTAATGGATCCCTGTTGCCAGAATACATTTTCATATGAGGTAAAACCACTGATCTTAATACTTCAATAATATCTGCCATGTGAACTGCAGAAAACTTTTGGTTTTGTGCACATCAAGGAAATTAGGAATATGTCCATGCAGTGTAGTCATGGAGTCATTTTATATATTCTGTAATAATATTTTTTAATGGCTACTGCAACACTGGAATTATCCTTTGGGGATTAATAATCTATCTATATATCTTATTCAAAAGAAGAAAATACAGTTTGCAGTTTAATTTATATTTGAAATATTTGCAATAACTCCAGTCAGTGGCCGCTATTTGTATTCATTAAATATTTGTTTTTATTTTTACAATCCATAATTAATTTTCATTTTTACCTTCCCCTCTGAGAATCGCCATGTAAATGTGGTGTGAGGGCTTTGGTGTCATCCTGGGAACTGTGTTGTTGAAGGCTTAATCCTCCAGAGCCTCCACGTGGGACACAGCTGCTCAAAGCTGTGGTCACAGGTGCCTGTCGCCATCAGGCTGAACAAGGTGGCCTCCTGCAACAGCAGATAGATAGCAACAAGCCAGGAGGGCTGCAGTGGAGGTGGTCACGGATACAAAAACGCAGGTGGGGAGGAGTTTTGAGAGACTTTCAGTTAGCCTCAAAGAGGTTGTATCGAACTGTCTGTCAGCTGCAAGGGGGAAAGCAGGGTTTGGCCCTGGCTATGTTTACCATGGGAGGAGAACTGATGACTCTGACTGAAAATATAATAATGATAATAATAATAATAATACATTTAATTTAAAGGCGCCTTTCTTGACACTCATGGACACTGTATAATAAACAACAGAGAGAGAATAAATAAATAAACAACAAGAAAAGGGAGAAAAGCATAAGCATACATAAATAAATTAGGGCTGGGCACGTTAACACGTTATTAACGTTAACGTTAATTAATGTAATTAATGCTCTGTATGTGTCTGTGTGTGCGCGCATCGAGGCAGAACTCCTCCGAGAGCGATACAGAGATCAGAGGAGAATAGTAAACGTTTTGGGACTATTTAGAGGCAGAATCCACGGTGTGTTTTTCTCCAGATTTCAGCGGGTATGTCCATATGTCTGGCCGACAAGCTGGCCGACTTCAGGGCGATCAGCTGATCCCTGGAGTAAACAAAGTACGGAGATGCTGCGCCGCGGTCCTAATCCTCAATGAGAGGAACATTTCCACGGCAATAACAGTGATAAAAACTCTCAACCCACATGATTGAGAGGGCACAAGCTAAACACAAATCAAACACAAATAAAAGAAAAACGAAGAAAAAAGTACGAGAAAAGATGGGAGCAAATGCAGTTACATTCTGCTTGACGCATGCGCACAAATTAATATCTAAGTTGAGATATACAAGAAATATTGAACTGCTACTGTGTAAAGTAAATACTGCTGTATTTCTTTAAAGTGCAAACCAAATGTTATTACACTTCTGTTCATAGAGCAGTACTTTTAAAATACACATGCGCAATAAACTACTTTTGAATTCATTATTCAATTTTGTCCATAACACTGCGATTAATCTTTAATCTTAAATTAATCAATACAAATTTTTAATCACTGCCCAGCACTAAAATAAATCTGGTCCTTGTTAAAAAAACGTTTGGACACCGCTGCCTTAAGTGAAAGAAAAGATGATGATGTTGTTGTTTGGTATTTTAACACTAATTTAGACTAAGTTCCGCTGCAGCTGTTCATCATTCTTTTTGTATGTTGACAGAATATCAGTGCTTGCATATAATGCAGTTGTTATAATAAGTTCTTAAACTACTAGTGAATAAACTAATGATTGTACTGCACCATTATGTTATCTTCGGTCTTCAGCTGCATAGAGAAATATCAGTGGTAGGCAGAAATAACTAACCACATATTTGGAAAGACACCAAGCAAGAAATAAGAGGAGTTAAACTACATACATTGGTGTAAAAAAGTGATTGCCCCCTTCCTGATTTTTTTTTTTTGCATATTTGTCACACTTAAAAGGTTCAGCTCATCAAACAAATTTAAATATTAGACAAAGATAACCCAAGTAAACACAAAATGCTGTTTTTAAGTGATGATTTTATTTATTAAGGAATAAACTATCCAAACCCACATGGCCCTATGTGAAAAGGTAATTGCCCTCTAAACCTAAAAACTGTTTGGGCCACCTTTGACGGCAACAACTGCAATCACGCATTGGCGATAACAGGCAATGAGTCTTTCACATCGCTGTGGAGAAATTTCGGTCCACTCTTCTTTTCAGAATTGTTGTAATTTAGCATTTTGGATCATTGTCCTGCTGCAGAACCCAAGTGCGCTTCAGCTTGAGGTCACAAACTGATGGCTGGACATTCTCCTTCAAGATGATTTGGTAGAGGGCAGAATACATGGTTCCATCAATCACAGCAGGTTTTGCAGCTTCAGGACCTGGACAACTTGCTGTGATTGATGGAACCATGTATTCTGCCCCAGACCATCACACTACCACCACCATGCTTGACTGTTGGTATGATGTTCTTTTTATGAAATGCTATGGTAGTTTTATGCCAGATGTAACAGGATGCACACCTTTCAAAAAATGAGCCAGATAACAGCAGAACTGCTGCACATGAGATAATAAAATTAATGAAGCCTATTTAAGTTTGGCGAAAATGTTTCAGCGCTTGCTATATGCATTAATTCCTTCCTACAACCCTGGGGGCTAAGCTCCCCTTGTCTTTCAGTCCTAGTGATGACAGTCATCCAGGTCATGGTTATTCCAGAAAAGGTTGTTCAGTGGCAACTTGACTTGTTTTAGTTCCTAGAAGACATTTCACCCTCCATTCCAGAGGGCTTTTGGGCGTCAAGATCCTACACCGTGAGGTCGACCGGTTCAAACGAGGCGAGAGAGAAGCAGTTTACTGCAAGACTGAACTGCCCTTGTTAAACAGAGGAGGTGGACTTACAGACAGGCTTTATTTCCTGCTCAGTAAAACCTCCACTTGCACAAATAGCAGGTTAGGGAATGACCTTAATGCTCCTCTTGTGTTAGGTTAGGTTAGGTATCTTGAAACAGAGCGCATGTTTAGCTTATTCTCTGTTATGATATCCTTTTTTTTTTCAGTTCGGTAGTGTCCCAGTTACAAGCACAGTTGACCAGACAATATGTTGCACTCCATTTCTAGGACTCATATTTTGGTCAGTCTTGCCTTTCTAGTCGTCCTCATGGGGTAAGTCTTTTATCTATGATAATAGGCATTGAATGTGTATACTACACTACAAATTACAGTAGCTCTTAGAGTTTCTAATATCTAAAAGACTCAATATAAATTATCAAGGTAAGTTGAAAATAGGTTACTACATTTTCAGGATTTATATTTTTAGTGTGCTTTGCTTTACTTCTCCTATCGTGGTAAGTATAACAGTTCCACTTATTTACACCCTACACCTACAAGATGTTTTATAAAAAGAATAAACCCTAAACAGCCACAACAAAGATACTAACTGTATTACTGAATATTTGATTTTAAGATATCCATACTCAATTGAGACTTAAAAAATATAATCTAACTTACTGATTTAGGCTGTTCATAGTCCAGTTTATGAAAAGTGCCTGTTGTCAGGTGAAAAAGTAAATTATTTACAAAGTCATACAGCTTTTAGCTCATAGTGCAATAAATAAATACTGTGAATCATTTACATTTAAAATTACATTTAATTGTGTGCTTACAAATTATAGCTACTAATGAATAACAAGTAAATGGGAACTCATCATCGGGTATAACATTTTCACAACTGAAATAAAACACATGTGCCAATCCTACATGTTAATGTTGTATGAACTGCTCTGAAATTTATGTGGTTTAAAAATCTCTGCAGTTTTTGAAATGCATATCAGAGAAAATTTTTCCAACTTATGACTTTGCATTTTTTACTTACCACAAAGAATACTTAAATCTAATCTTTAATTTGTTATCATCAAAAATTTAAGATAGAGAAAAGACAATGTACACAAATCAGATTTAAATTAAGAGTCAGATTAAAGCAGGGTGGGCAATTATTTTTTGGGGCCACATGAGAAACCTGAGCTGTGTTATAGGGTCGATCCAACAATAACCTGAACTTAACTATGTTCAATATTAATTTTCTCCAACTGTAAAGAGCAGTAAATTATATAATTTTGATTATGCTACTAGTAACTAAAATACTTTATAATATTCTGTTACAATAATGATATAAAATTGTAGAGCAAGTCAAAAATACAAGTCATTAACAGGAAAATAATAACTACATCAGTATTTCATTTTATTTTTAACACATAACTCAGAAATATTGAATAGTTGTTTTGCAAATGTAAGCAATTAACCTAAAAGCAATAGATGCTTTAGATGTCTTTCAGTTCACTGTTTCTAGCGAATTTGTGGGATATGACATAACTTGCCTTGGCAGCTGCATGAAGTTTCGTAAAACATCCTTGCTGGTTTTGCAGTTTAGCTAGCAAATCATACGATTCCTTGACCCGCTCTTCATCAGACAAGTTATTGTATTTTTCTGCATGTTTGGTCAAGTAGTGCCGATTTAAATTGAAGTCCTTGAACACAGCAACCTTTGCACCACAAACTAAGCACACAGCTTTTTCTTTGACTTGTGTAAATAAATATTTTGCAGTCCGTGACTTGTTAAAAATGCAACATTCAGCATCGATCTTTCTTTTTGTTCACATGAGCTGACATTTTGAGGGTCTTTCGGTAAGAATTCACCTGCACATGCGTCCGTACATAAATAAAAGTCACACTTTTCACTTTCAAATAAAAGCAGCACAGCGTCCATGGCGTGAACTACTTTTCATTTAGATTCCTTGTTTGAGAGTGACCGCATGCGGGCCAGACAGGAAGGGTCAAGGGGCCGGATGTGGCCCACAGGCCGTAAAATGCCCAGGTCTGGATTAAAGGAAAGTGTGCGGGATGATTGTAGGTAATCAGTGATTACATTGTCCTTGCTTATTTCTTGTTGTTTTGGTACACTTATTGTTGCCTAGTAATATACGGATATAACTGAACCCAAGCACAAACAATGGCACCTACTGAAATCAAGTAACCTTTACATTGTACAAATGGCTCCTACATTTCTATTATTCATTATTAAAATTATTGATTTTGTATGTAAATTGTCTTGCACACACACAGAGCACTCTTCTCTTATGTGTCTGTAGCTCATTTACATTACTCTTCCATTACATTGTGATTTGAAGGAGACCTGTAGTTCGTGTGCATCAGAATCAGAATATCTTTATTGTCATTGTAACAAGTACAACGGAATTAGGTGCAGTCCTTTTGTCAGAGAAATATCTATTAGAAAAAAGAAACATATAATAAGGAAATATAAAAAAGATAAATCTAGCAAAATATATAAATATAATTACAAAAGGATATGAAATTATAATCTAAGGATGAGGTATATAGTCAGCATGAAAAATGATTAAAAATAATTAGTGCTGGGCAGCAATTAAAAAATTTAATGGCAATTAATCGCATGACTTTTCTGTGGGCAAAATTTAATAATGGATTCAAAAGTAGTTTATTGCGCACGTTTAAAGTATGGCTCTATGAACAGAAGTGCAATAAGATTTGGTTTGCACTTTAAAGAAATACAGCAGTATTAACTTTACACAGTAGCAGTTCAATATTTCTTGTATATCTCAACTTAATATTAATTTGTGTGCATGCGTCAACCGGCATGCAGTCGTCTCAGTTGCTCAACAACTCTCAACAACTTTCTCATACTTTTTTCAGCTTTTTTCTTCGTTTTTCTGTTTTCCTTTTATTTGTGCTTGATTTGTACTATGTGTTTAGCTTGTGCCCTCTCAATCATGTGGGTTGAGAGAGTTTCTATCACTGTTATTGCCATCTCTACATGGTCACACAACGTTTACCATTCTCCTCTGATCTCTGTGTTGCGCTCAGAGTTCTGCCCCAATGCTTACACACACAGACACACACACAGAGGGCCAGTACTCATCAATATCCCACCCCTCCTGTGACCCATTCTTTGTCTGTATGTGTATTCAGACCCAGTGAGCAACAGACTTTCATCATCATAATAATAATAATAATAAAAGTGTGTTAACACAAGATACAATAATTATCGGCGTTAATGAAGTAACGCGTTAACTTGCCCAGCCCTAAAAATAATATGCCAGAGAGATGGACTGAGGCTAAATCTATGGAGAGTGCCACATTACAATAAATATAATAATAATTAAGAATAAAATAATTTATTAAATATATAATGTATTAAATATTTAAGTAACCAAATATATAAATTTCATTAAAAAAAGAATTTATAATTATTTCACTATTTAATTAATTATTTCAGTATTCATTTAATCAATTCATGGTCTGTGTTGCTGTACGTTATGAATTTATTTTATCTGTCAACTATAGCCTATAGCCCTGCCATTAGCAAAGAGAGTCGCTACCTCGGCTGCAACCCAGAGGAAAATAACACAGCATAAGCACTTACTTCAAACAACCAAATCAGCCAGATTAACATTATTTGAAATGATAAACTTGATAAAGTGTTATAAAACTACTCACTGCAACAAAGGAGGCATTGCTTATATACCTCAATTATTTCACATGAAATGTATTAACATTGTAATGAAAAGCCGTCACCATATCGGGTTGCCCATTAAATTATAAATCCAAACATTAATCAGTCAATATAAGCAGAAGGCAGATGTTATTTTAGTAATCGGGATAATCTGTAATGTAACAGTCTAGTTTAAGTCCACAATCTGCTTTTCTTATAATTCACAGCATTCATTCTGTAAAAGAATCAATCTTCACAATGAAAACTCAGACTAATGAATCAAAATATTACAAAGTAAATAAAAGAAGAAACATTTCTACTATTTTTTTTTTCAATTCAGACTTTACTGAGAATACAGGATAATTACAAAAACAATTAACAATAGTAAAGACAAGTAATAATAGGGGGCAAAATTAAACACAAATAAAGATAAACAGTAGAATCTGGAAAAAAAAAGTAAAAGTCTACACTGAGTGTGTAAGATGAAAAAGTCCCTGTGACAGTGCTATTATCCTGTCGGCTGTTTTCACGGCCTGTTGCAGTTCTTTAATGATTTGATCCCATAAATAAAGACAGAATGATGAA